>PVKC010015221.1:0-21621 GCA_004027635.1 Crocidura indochinensis | reverse complement strand
CTCCTGGCTCAGAAATGGCTCCTGGCAGGCATGGGGGATCATACAGGATGCTAGGATTCAAAGCACCATTCATCCTGAAATTGCAGCATGCAAGGCAAATGCCTTACCGCTATGCTATCTCTCTGACCCCTGCCTAGAATAATTTTTTATTTTTTTGTTTTGTTATTTGTTTGTTTTGGGATCACGCCCGGCAGTGCTCAGGGGTTACTCCTAGATCTATGCTCAGAAATCGATCCTGGCAGACTCAGGGGACCATATGAAATGCCAGATTAGAACCACCGTCCTTCTACATGCAAGGCAAACACACTACCTCTGTGCTATCTCTCCGGACCCCCTAGAATAATTTTTCCCCTAGAATAATTTTTAAGAGAAAAGTTTGTGACAATTATTTTTAAGTGGCCAAAGGGTTGACAAACCTATAGTAACCTGTCTGAAAAGCAGCTTTTTTGTTAGAATAAACAAATCAGTCAGTCATTAGGATCATTTTGCCATACTGCATCCAAGTCTATTGTTTCTTGCTTATTCCAGCTGCGTGGACTTCCTTTTCCCTTACCATTGGCTGTGATTCTTGGAGAACCAAAGGGCTACTGTAATTGGTAGCAGTCTCTTGCCTTCTTTTCTGTTGACAGTACATGTAAGGTTATTTCAGGCTCTCCACAAAATAATCCCCAAAGAATAGTAATATAAGCACAATTCTCTCACGACAATGCTCTCTCATCATGAAAATTGGGTTAGCAAATGGGACCAGGAAGACTGTTCTACAAATTACTCAGATTCACATTTCTTTTTCCTGCTTCTATATGCAGATTCAGCTTGTTACTTTGATTCTCATGAGCATCATATGGTTTCTGAAGTCTCAGCCATTACCAGTGTCATTCAAGCAAGAAGGATGTAGAAAGCCAACCATGCTTCCTTGACTGTGTTTCATCTCACCTTGGGTTGGTGAGCTTATCACAGAGCTGAACCTTACACCTTACTGCAAAGGGATCTGAGAAATTTCTTTGGAAACATTTTGATTTAAAAAAGCAACAGGGGCCGGAGAGGTGACACTAGAGGTAAGGTGTCTGCCTTGCAAGCGCTAGCCAAGGAGGACCGCGGTTCAATCCCCGGCATCCCATATGGTCCCCCCAAGCCAGGGGCAATTTCTGAGTGCTTAGCCAGGAGTTACCCCTGAGCATCAAATGGGTATGGCCCAAAAACAAAAACAAAAACAAAAAAAAACAAACAAAAACCAAAACCAGTTACGAGGAGACTAAAAATAGGGTAGATACTATTCAGTCTTCACCTTTGCCCATTGGAGAGAGTCAAATCTTGATGAAATCAAAAGCTATTTTTCCTCCCCCAAACATTCTTTTCTTCCTAATTATCAATTTTAAGGAACACCACTTCCTAAAAATAGGCAAAGTTTGTAAGGGCTAAAATCCTTACAAAACCCTTACAAGACGATGTTAGCTGATGTGAAATAAGAATAACAATACTTAAGGCAATAAAAATAAATTTTTTTCCAGTAGAGAAACTAGAACTTTACCTTGCTAACAGAATTTAAAAATTATCTACCAATTTTGAAAAAGAAACCAGTCACAGAGACCTCTTACTTATTCTAACTATATTTCGTTCTGGGAAAGACAGTAAGGGAGATAAACCAGATCTGTTTTTTATAAAGGGACAGGAGTTGAAGAGACAGATAATAAAGGGGAATAAATATGATAGAAATTTTCTAAAACATGATTGGATTTTAATCATATGTGTATGTGATATATTAGAGCCCTTTGGGCGAATGAGTGTGTTCAATGTCTATACATTATACCTCGATAAAATTGATTTTCCACTTATATTGACTTGGGGTCTTTTGTTTGGTATTTGACTATTGTTGATGTTTCAATGAATTTGTATTGTTTGAGCAAATATGAAAATAAACATATAGGCTGAGCTTCTCTTCCCTACTGAGACCTCATTGAGGGGAACCAGGGGACAGAGGACAAAGGCACCACTGTTGCATTTCTGTCAGATTTATGCACATCCTGGATAGTTTGGGGGTTTGATTCTGTTTCTATTTTGCCTTTTTTTCCCCAGAGTGTGGAAAATCTATAGTACAAAAAGACTTTAATCTGTCAGTTGATTTAAAAGCATTTCCCCTACTGAGGGCATTTGAGTTTTGCTACTGCATCTTATATTCTGTATTGTGCAGATTAAAGAAGTTTGATTTCAGTTAAAAACAAATAATAAGCACATCAAAATGCTTCTTGGAAACAGGTACCAATTTGTACAAAGAAAATTGTCCTTTGACCACTTTTGGAACCACATAAATCTCACCAGCTCAAGGGTTCTAGATTGTTTAGGAAGAGAACATTGTGTTCAAAAAGAAGAATACTTGAGTTTTATAATTGTATATTTGAGAGTGTTCAGTGAAATAGAAAAATAGTTAGGGGAGGGAAGAGATAATGCAGAAAGTAAGGCCTTTCTAGCAGCAGATTTGGGTTTGATCATCAACATCACATAGGGTTCCTTCAGCACCAACCTCCAGGAGTGATTCCAGAGTGCAGACCCAGGAAAAACCAAAAGCTGTAAGTGTGGACCTTAAACAAAAATAGACAGAAACTAAATAAAAAATTCTTCGATGGGAAATAAACTAGTGTGTTTCTGAAAATTAATTTCTGAGAATCCGCTATCCAAAGGGCTATATATTTGAATATAGTTGTTCCCTTAAACAGTATCTAGTTAGTATTATTAGCAGCAGAATTGTAAAATGTTGGACATAGAAGTAATTACATGATGCAAGGAAAAAATTAGATAAATTCTGTCCTCAGATTGACTTTCCAAACTCAATGAGATTGACCCCACAAAAGCTGTCCACTCCTTTTTTTGTGTGTGTGCGTGTGTTTTTTGGGTCATACCCGGCAGTGCTCAGGGGTTACTCCTGGTTCCATGCTCAGAAATTGCTCCTGGCAGGCACGGGGGACCATATGGGGCACTGGGATTCGAACGGATGACCTTTTGCATGAAAGACAAACACCTTAATTCCATGCTATCTCCCGGGCCCCATGTCCACTCCTAGATCTCACCTATGTGTTCAAGTGGGGTTTGAAGCAGCTTTCTAAAAATCTGCAAAAAAGAGCATTCTCAGGAACATTTAGTGGAAATAAAAAATGGTCAGACCTAAATATCCAAACCAAAGTCAATGACAATTGAATCAAGAGACCTAAACTATAACAAGCTATACACAAAAGGGATCTGTAACCTTAGCAATCCAGGGGCTATGGGTGGAGGTATGGGATGCATGCTGGGAACTATAGCCAAGAGAAGTCAGCACTGGTGATGGGAATGGCCCTAATTCACTGCCACTATGTACCTTAAATTACAACTGTGAAAGACTTGTAATTCACATTGGTTTCAATATAAATAAAAATAAAAAAGAAATCTGCAAAAAATTGATTGTTTGCTTTAATTCACATGTTTTCTCACATGTACTTAGAAATGAAATCTGCAGAAAGGTAGATAAGTTGTGGTTAGGTTAAAAACAGTGATTATGATAACATAAATATGAAAATTATGTCAACAAATGTGTCGTGCTGATTCATTAAGTCAACATTTTAATAGGTTCTACATTTCCCTAGGTCCTAGAAGATCAAATTATGTGGGAGATAATGTATATTCTGATGTCCTCTTGGATATTCCTTGCCCCCAAAAGTACTACATTTAAATAGAAGTAATTCATCAACTTCCATTAACAGTTCCTGTTCTTTACTTTCTTTCCCTTTTAATTATCACATATGGTATTTTAAAATTCTGTGGAACATTCTTTAAGTCATACTACAAAATGGAAAATTGACTTAATTGCTACAGAGTCACTTCCCACAGGTCACTGAAATATTGGATTCACTCATGTGAAATGATGACACACAGAGACAGGTTTTATGTACACATTCTGTCTTTTTTTTTTGTTTTTTTTGTTTTTTTTTTTTTTTGTTTTTGGGCCACACCCAGTTTTGCTCAGGGGTTACTCCTGGCTATGCGCTCAGAAGTCGCCCCTGGCCTGGGGGACCATATGGGGCATGGGGGATCGAACCACGGTCCGTCCAAGGCTAGCGCGGTAAGGCAGGCACCTTACCTCCAGCGCCACCGCCCGGCCCCTCACACATTCTGTCTTAATTCAGTAAATTTATAGCTAGGAAAGTAAGTTACTGATGCATACGCAAATAAATAATCTAGTTTCTACAGTTAGGGTTAATTTTACACAGTATACATTCCAGCTTGTATTCATAATTTGTCCATTTTTGCAGATACAAAATTTGGTACTAAAATCATCATGCAGAACCACAGTCTGATGTTGGCAAAATAAAGTACTCTGGGTACAATTAGCCACCTGGCATTCAACAGATGCAACCAACTAGCTGGCTGACTCAGATGTGAGGCTTGGAACTACTGATTTCACTGTTTCTTCCCTGCTAACATTGTGGAGGAAATTTTCTAGGCATAATTTAAACGCAAAACTAAGAATATTAGAAAAGATGAACTCTCCCAAAATATGACTGTACTGAAAAAATGTTTTAATGACCAAAAGAAACTTGATATTTTTGGTCCAAGACATGTTAAAAGTTTTCAAACTGTGGAGGAGGGAGGGGAAAAATTTTCAAACTGTAAAAAAGAACTACAAATGCTTATTGTATAATTTTGGATTTTTAAACAGAAAAGTATAAAATTGCTTCTTATTTACCTAAAACATGGGTCTCAAACTCAATTTACCTGCGGACCGCAGGAGGCGAAGTTGGGGTGATCCTTGTGTGCAAAGTCAGTAGTAAGCCTTGAACATTGAGGGGTGTGACCCAAACAACTAAAACAAAACAAAACAAACAATAAAAAAGATTCCTCTAGAGCAGGGCCACAAAATGTTGTATGGAGGGCCGTTTGTGGCCCACGGGCCGCAAGTTTGAGACCCCTGACCTAAAGTTTTTTCAGGATGTTTGTGTAGGATTGGAGAAATAATATAGTGTATAAAGCTTTTGATTTCTACTCAACAGACACAGGTTTGATACCCTGTACAGACCAGAATTTAGTCATGAGCACCACCAGGCATGACCCAAAAATGAAAACCAAAAAAAAAAAAGTGTAAGTTGTGTACGTTAATTATTTATTTTTGTATGAATCTTTAATTTTCAGAACAGTGGTTCTGCAGGCTGTTAGCTGATAGGGCACTTGCCTTGTACCAGACAGTTCCAAGTTGGTTCCCTGTTTACTGACAAGCGAAACCAACCCCTGCACATCACCTGGTATGACACAAAACAAAACAAAGAACACTAGTGTTGGAAAGTCATGAACATCATCATGTCTAGAGGAAGTACCTGTTATTCACCTGAACATGAATACAAACTAAAATTTCAAGTGTAATATTTGATTATCCTTCCTACGTCTAAAAACACCTTTATTTTTTAAATTAAAATTAAGCTTTCCAGAGTTTCGGCAACTTGGAATGCTTCCTGATGGCATATAATGGTTTCAGCAGGTTTCAGAGTGAGCCAACTATAAGCTTGCATTTGATAGAACACACTCATCTATAATTAGAAACATCGATAATGAAAAAAACATTTATGACTATATGATTGTGATTGACACCGGGATTTACAATAGATCATAAAATACTATTCTAAAAATGAATTGAATTAGTAAAGGATGAAAAGAGACAGAGTTTGGAAACATTTAGTACTCTAGTACATTTATTTGATTCTAAAAAATTCTGAACATTTGAGTATAAAAGTTGAGTATAAAAGCAATTGTAATATGAACATTCCTTTAAAAAACTGGAAAACCCACTAGTAAAAATATCTGGAACTACAAAAAAAAAAGGTTTACATTAGTGTTAACATATATGCTTTTAGATGCACTAGCATTCTGGGGGATAAAAGAGGGAGATAAGGGATATATGCTTGGGAACAAGGATGAAGGGAGGACAACACTGCTGGTGGAAAGGCCCTCATTTATTGTCACCGTGTACCTTAAATATCACTGTGTAAGATTTGTCATTGTGTACCTTAAATATCACTGTGTAAGATTTGCCGTTATATATTCTAATAAATGTCTGTCATTTAAATATAAAAAACTGGAAATTGAGCTTCCTTGTGATCCAACAATACCATTCTTATTAACAGAAAAACATAATACAATAATGCCCTCTGCACTCCTATGTTCATCACAGCACTATTTACAATAGCCAGAATCTGAAAGCAACCCAGGTGCCAGACAACAGATGAGTGGCTAAAAAAGTTCTGGCACAACTACTCAATGGAATACTATGCAGCTGTTAGGAAAATGAAGTCATGAGATTTGCTTCTACATTGATGGATTTGGAGATTATTATGCTGAGTGATGAGTTAGAGGGAGAGGGATAAACATAGGGATAATCTCATTCACCTGTGAATATAAGAAAAATAAAAGACAGTGTGGGAACATTATCCTGAGACAATAGAGATGAGGATTAGAAGGATCAATCCATGGTTGGAAGCTTTCCACAAAAAAGCAGAGTGCAGTTGGAATACAGAAAGGTCTGCTATGAAAGGAATATGCATGGCACCCTTCATTAAAAGTCGTGTAAACTACAGTGTCAAAAAGGGAGAGAAATAGAGACAGAGAGACAGCGAAAATGGATACCTTAGAAACAGGCAGAAAGAGTGGATGGGAGAAGAGTGCACCTGGGAGGGTGAGAGGAAAACTATTGACATTGGTGATGGGATATGTGCACTGGTGAAGGCTATATTGTACATTGTATGACTGTAACTCAACCACAAACCTCTTTATCTGTGGGAAAATAAAACCTGTAGTGTGAACCACATTGTAACCATGATGTTTAAGTAAAAAAAGGGAAGCAATTGTACTATATAATGTATGGGAAATTATAGAAAATTTTACTCTAAAGTCTGCATAAGGGCTAGAGTAAAGGACAGCATTAGGGCATTTGCCTTGCATGCAGCCAACCTGGGATGAACCCACATTTTATCCTCAGCATCCCATATGGTTCACTGAACCTGCTAGGGGCGATTTTTGAGTGCAGAGCCAAGAGTAAAATCTGGAGCACTGATGAGTGTGACCCCAAAGCAGAAATAAAAGTCTGTATAAAACCATATAGATATATAAAAATTTAAATCAGTGCTACATTTTGAATGCTAACACAGTACAATGGAAGGAAGGAAGGAAAGAAAGGAAAGAAGGAAAGGAAGGAAGGGTGAAGAGGAGAAAGGAGTAAGAGAGGAAGGAAGGGGAAATAGATGTTTGGACTTCAAACTAATTATAATAAGAATTCTCAAAGAGGTCATTCAAAACTAATAAAGTGTATTTTAGTAATCTTTTAAATCTATCAAAAGTAATTTATTGCAGTGATTTCCAGTTGTCTAAAAATTATTGTATGATAACATCTATTTCTTAGGAGGGAAATAGTTTATTAGTTTTTAATACATAAATTACTTTATTTGAGACCTTGCATTAAGTAATTGATCATGGGGCCCAGGAGATAGCATGGAGGTAAGGCGTTTGCCTTTCATGCAAAAGGTCATCGGTTCGAATCCCGGTGCCCCATATGGTCCCCCGTGCCTGCCAGGAGCAATTTCTGAGCATGGAGCCAGGAGTAACCCCTGAGCACTGCCAGGTGTGACCCAAAAATGAAAAAAAAAGTAATTGATCATAATATATTTGTTTTGTAAATGGGAGTAAAATTATTTAAACAAAAGAAAAAGGGGGGTCAGAGTGGTGGCGCCAGTGGTAGGCATTTGCCTTGCATGTGGCTTACCTAGGAGGGATCGTGATTCGATCCCTTAGCATCCCATATGGTCTTTCAAGCCAGGAGTAACCCCTGAGTATCACTGGTATGACCAGAAAAAAAAGGGGGGGTGTGAGGGAAGGAAAAAAAAGTACAGGAACAAGAAAATTTGTGGAAATTATTGCATATCCTACTGAGGTCATTAAGTCATTGTCAGAAGGTCTAATAAGTAAGCTCTTGTTGCTAATTGAACCTTGTTTTTTATTTTTTCTTAACATTAGGTAGTTTTAAATATGCATTGACATCTAAATTGATGTGTTCGTACTGGGATAACAGCATTAAAAATTGAAGTTTTCAGGCAGTCACATATCACCACACAGTCTAAGAATTCTAAGCACTGTGGCAAATACTGTGGTTTTAATGGTACATGTTTTCATCTGCCAGGTCATACAGAAGTATGAGGAGGTAGGCTGTGTGCCCACATTTACTCCAATAATGTCCTGGTGATGTCAAGCCAAATACTAGTATACCTGGAGTTTTGGTCAGATTGGTTATTCTGTAGAGAGCCAAAGTTAGGTGGTGAAGCCGGGTCATTGGTGACATGGCAATTGTGGGTAGGTGCAGCTAGCATGACATCAGCAGGGTGGGGACTTGACCCAAGCTGCCTGCTTTCAGCTGCATGGTTGATATGTCCATAATTCTTCATGGCTTGGTTTCCATCTCTTTTGAGTCTATGGAGATGGGTATTGCAGACATGGCAATTGAGTTTGGAGGGTGTGGTTTTGGATAATTTTAGTAAATTTTAAATTATTTGTGAAATGTTTCATATCAGAGCCTTATTGTTGACTTCTTAGCTGCTCAATAGGAGAGACAGGAGACTTTGAAAGAACAATAGCCCTCTAGAATAATTAAATCCTAATCTCCCTAGGGACTTACGAGTTATTCTAGGCCTCTGTGCAATTTTGTTTGTTTGTTTTTGGGTCACACCCGGTAACGCTCAGGGGTTACTCCTGACTATGTGCTCTGAAGTCTCTCCTGGCTTGGGGGACCATATGGGACGCCAAGGGGATCGAACCTCGGTCTGTCCTAGGCTAGCGGCTGGCAAGGCAGACACCTTACCTCTAGCGCCACCACACGGGCCCCTAAGCCCCTGTGCTTTCTAAAGAATCCCTTAGATGTTCTTATGCTCAGACAAATGAAGAAATATTGAATTACATTTCTCACCAATATATCATATATTCTCATTACTGCTGAATAATAAGTTATAGCTGATATACTTTTCATTAGAACTCACTAATATGCATTTAAAAAGTAATGTGGTTGTATTGATTACAAGGTAAAATATTTAACATTTCCATGTTTTAATTTTAATTTTCCATGTTTAATTTCAATTAAAATTAAAAATTTAATGTATACGGTACTATGATATATTAATATAAACTATATATAGTCATAGCATATACTTAGAGCCTTGAGTTTCATTTTTAAGTTTTTCTTAAGCTGCATCTATGAAGCTATGAATTCTAAAATTGGCTGTAAAAAGGTGATTTCCAATTAGGGTTTTTTTTCTTAACTAAATAATTAAGTAGCTCAGTTAAATTGAATAGTTTTTAGATAAGAAAAGAGAAAAACAGAAATATCTTTATAGGGAATAATATGTTTGCTATGTAAAATAATTCAAAGATGAAATAAAGAGAAAAGGAAATGATTCTTAAAATATGATATATCTTTAGTGGAAATTTTTAGTTTGCCATTACATAAAATTATAAAAAAGTTTTGGCATCCTTGTATATTTGACAGTAATCCAAAATGGTCCATCCTAATTCAGAATTTACAAACTTATTTATTACTATACAAAAACACACGGAAAAATAACCTACAAAATAAAACAACAAATATTCTGGGAACAATATGCATTTTTAAAAAAATATTTTTGTGTTAAACAATGACTCAAATGTATTTACAAGGTTAATTGAGTATTGTTGATCAAGTTTTGGGATATTATCCACCCAGTTTCTACCTAATTTGTTTGTTACTATTTGCTCCAGCTAGCTTAAAAGATTACAAATGTCTAGTTAACCAAATGAATGTTTAGCTATTTTGGAATATATTTATCACCTGAAAATAATTTTAGGCCAAATACTTGTGATACCAGAAAAAAATCTCTTTTAATTTGCCTGTTCAGTCTCTAGGATGATGTATTTGTTCATAATGTTCTATAAAGGATTGTGAGTTAATTAAATATCTGACCTGGCAGAAATTACAGAACTCGAAGGATACATTCAAGCTTCAAAGAATATAAAAATAAGATAAATGTAAGTAAATAGGAAATAAGTGAACATAAAAGAAAGGCAAACTATAGAGCATCGTACTCTATACTTATATATTTAAGAATATATGTATATGAATAATATAAAAATAAGATAAATGTAAGGAAATAGGAAATAAGTGAGCATAAACAAAAGCAATACTATAGAGTACCTTATACTCTATACTTAAATTCTAGGTCATTGTTCTCTTTAGATGTCACTTATCTTTCTCATACCTAGGATATAAAGATAAGACCAAATCAGAAAACACACTCAAGAAGCGGAACTGTTTTAGTGATGCTTAAAAGCAAAACACTGCAATCATAAAATTCTGCTGTGACCAAATTATGCGCCTCAAGACAGAAAAACAGATGTTCCATTCACAGAACTTTCCCTTTGTTTCTGGTTCTGTTTTATTTGGAATGTTTAGGAATGGAGAAGAGAACATTTGTAGGAGGACAAATCCTATCCTTAACATTTGTTTCTTATTTGATATACCTCTCCCCACAAGCGACTATGTTCTGGAAAGCAAGCAGTTCTTAAGATCTCACACATGCTAGGCATGTGCTCCACTATTTTGAGCTCTCGCCTCAATTTAACAAAGGCTAAAAGCAGAATTTGTTACTTTTTTGAATAAAGAGTCAAGAAGACAAATATAAGGCAGTAAGAAGAAATCGATCAGATCTGAGAGTCACAGGACTGGCCCCCTGTAATTCTTATATATATATGTCTCTGCCCAAGTTCCCTTTGAAATTACAAAAAACCCCAAACATTTTGAAATGTTTGTAGTCATAAGTGCATCAGGGATATTTCAGAAATATTAATAAATATATGGAAGAAAGTAATGGAATAAATTGCTTGCATGTGAGTGGCTTGAGTCTGACATCATCATTCCAGTATTGCATGTTTACCAGAGTACTTCTGGGAGTGAGTTCCAATTACAGAGCCTGTGATGACCCCTGTGCATACCTAGGTGTAGTTCCCAAAACCCCCCAAAAGAAATAGGACAATTGTATAAGGAGAAAACTATAACTGAAGAAATAGTACTAAGAAAACTTAGACTTTCAAGGTAAATTGAGAATAATAAATAAAATCATTAAGATGAACAATTCTAACAACTAATCACTGAGAAAATAGAGCTAGCTACTAGTAGATATATCAAAATCTTAAAAATTGCCATTAGTTTCTCAAAGAGTTTTTAACACAGAGGATACTAGAGTAAAATTTTAAAAAGGGGCTATTTTGGGGTCGAAGAGATAGCACAGCGGTAGGGCGTTTGCCTTGCATGCAGAAGGACGGTGGTTTGAATCCTGGCATCCCATAGGGCCCCCCCCCCCCGAGCTTGCCGGGGGCGATTTCTGAATGTTGAGCCAGGAGTGGCCCCTGAGCCCTGCCGGGTGTGACCCCCCCCCAACAAAAAGACTATTTGCTTATTCATTCACAAAAGTGTGTGTGTGTGTGTGTGTGTGTGTGTGTGTGTGTGTGTGTGTGTTTGGGCCACACCTGGCAGCACTCAGGGGTTACTCCTGTCTCTGTGCTCAGAAAAATCACCCCCAGCAGGCTCAGGGGACCACCTGGGAAACCGGGATTCGAACCACAGTCAGTCCTGGGTTGGCCACTTGCAAGGCAAATTCCCTACTGCTGTGTTGTTTCTCCAGTCCCCATTCACAAATTTAACAAGATGGGAGCCGGGCGGTGGCGCTGGAGGTAAGGTGCCTGCTGCCTTGCCTGCGCTAGCCTAGGATGGACCACGGTTCGATTCCCCATATGGTCCGGAGCAACTTCTGAGCACATAGCCAGGAGTAACCCCTGAGCGTCACTGGGTGTTACCCAAAAACCAAAAAAAATAAATAAATAAAATAAAATAAAAAACAAATTTAACAAGATGCATTAGTGCTTATCACTATTGTAGGACTATTGTAGGTATGAGAGATGTAGCAGTAACTAAAATCAACAAAACCCTCACATGCTTTTGAAACTTAGTAAGGGCTTAGAGGGCAACCTGTGGATCAGATATAAGATGATATATAGTAATAAATTAATATGGAAAAATAACAAAGAATGGAGTAAAGGATTGTAAAAGAAAGCCAAAACATGTGGCAGGGAATATAACTCAAAGGGCTAGTGTGAAATGTTTACATGAAGCCAAAGTTTTATCCTAATTATCACAAGGTCCTCCAAAAATTATTGGGTGTAACCCAGAAACCAAAACTCAAAATTCTACTGTCTCAAAATTGAATTGTACCATAACACAATTCAGAAACAAATGTGCAGTATCTACTAAAGGCTTACTCTGATCAACACACACAAAATTTTGACCACAACCAGAAGAAAAATCAGAGAATAGAAATATACCTAGAAATTATAAAATGATTAAATAATAAACAGATTTTATAACCATGTAGAGGTATTTAAAAGAAATGTATTCATATTGAGGAAATCAAAAGAATCAAATGGACCATCTAAAGATTACCATAATATTCAGAATGACAAATATGGCATAATTAATAGCAAAGCAAAGATCAGTGAACTTAGTTTAAAAGACTGTTCATTCATCTCTTCTAAATGAAACTCAAGGGAGGAAGGAATAACACAGAGAAAATGCTTGGCATGCAGCTGACGCTGGTCCTATCTCCTGTACTACAGATTGTCCCCAAACATTTCCAGGAATGATCCCTGAATACAGAACCAAGAGTAAGCCCTGAGCATGGCTAGGTGTGGTCCACAAACCAAAATCAAAGTGAGACCAGAGTGGGGAAAATTCTGAGGGGAACCAAGCAGGAGGAGCGATCTGTGATCCATGCACTATATTAGTCAGAACAATGTGTACTTAAAGTCTCCGAAAGGAAAATAACAAGGGAAATAAAAATATTAGAAAAAGGATTCATGATTCATCAAATCTCTATATTTGGAATTTGAGAAATTAAACATGGTCCTCAAAGGAAAAAAAATAACTGTGTATCCCTGTCTCATGTTCTTTTCCAACCACCATGTTTACTATAACAAACTGTAAAACTGTAAAAAACACATAGGTTAGTGGGCAGAAGAAACACTAACAGTACTAAAAAGAAACATGGAAACTTTTGTTAGGATCTCAAAAGAGAGATAGCCTTTCTAAATATGACACAAAATTTAGAAGTTATGAAAAGAAAGACTGAAATGCTGGGCTAGAGTAGCATCACATTACAGGAAGAACATGAAAACTCCTAGGTCTTCACAGGAATAGTAGCTTCACTGAATCCCCAAGCACTTCTGGGGAACCTAATACCACTCCCCCTCACAAAGAAAAAATTAATAAATTTGAGAATACTTGACTTAGTAAAAACAATTTTGTATTTTTTGTTTACTTAAAAAATTGAAATTGTTTTGTTTTGGGGTCAGACGAAGTGAGACTCAGAGATTACTCTTGGGTTTGTGCTCAGATATTAGTCCTGGTGTGATTCAGAGGACCATATGGGGAAGGAAATATTGAAATTTATAAAAGAATTTATGAACTGAAAACACCCAAAAAATAATCCACAATCCAAAAGATTAATGAAAGCAAGACTTAGATCTTTGGGGAACAAAAAAGGATTGAAAAGCCATTAACAAGACTGACAAAGAAAGAAAATCTTAATAAACCAAATCAGAAATGAAAGGTGGTTGTCACAACAGACACTACAAAAATTCTAAGGATAATCAGAAATTACTTTGGGAATCTTTTTGCCACAAAAACTAGATAATTTAAAAGAAATGAATAAGTTTTTGAACTCTTATAATGTCTCGAGGAAACAAGCTTCTTTAAATTCCTTGTACCTTAAATGGAAATTTCCTTGAATGATGGAATTAAGGTTCCAGCATCTAGGATCTAAGATGATATTGAATACCTGAAAAGACCTATCACTATCAAGGAAATTGCGATGGCAGTCAAAAAACTTCCCCCAAAGCCCTTCTTCCAAAAGCCCAAGCCCAGATGGATTCACTAGTGAATTATTTAAAACTTTTAAAGAGGACCTATTACCAATCCTTTTCAGGATCTTCCAGAAAACTGAAGAAATATAAATATGTCCAAAAGTTTCTATGAAGTCAACATCACCCTGATACCAAAAGCAGACAGAGACACAATTGAAAAAGAGAATTGCACTCCAATAACCTTGATAAATACAGATGTACATATCCATAAAAAACAAACAAATGAAGTCAATATATATCAAGAAGTTGATATACAATTAACCAAGTAGGATTCATCCCAGGGATGTAAGGATGGTTAAGATATGCAAGTTGATCAAGATGACACACCACATCAATCAAAGGGAAAATAAAAATTATCTGGTCATAGCAATAGATGTAGAGATAGCATAAATGGTTCAACACCCATTTATGATAAAAACTCTCAACAAGATGGAAATTGAAGGAACTTTTCTCAAGATATTCAAAACCACCTATCACAAGTCCACAGCAAACATTATACTCAATGGTGTAAATATCTGGCACAAGATAAAGTTATCCACTCTTATTTATTTATTTATTTATTTATTTTGGAGCTTCACATGGCCATGCTCAGAGTGCTCTGGGCTAAGAAATTATACTCTTGGCAGGCTTGGGGGATCATATGGGATGCTGGGGAATCAAACCCAGGTTGGCCACATTCGAGGAAAATGTCCTAGCCACTGTGCTATCGCTCTGGCCCCAAGGTTAGATTGTGATTCTTCTATGCAATGTAGTACTGGAAGTACTTGTCATATCAATTAGGCCACAGAAAAGATATCAAGTGCATACAGATAGTAAAGTAAGAAGTTAAGATCTCAATGGTTTCAGATGGCAAGTAACTAGAGTACAGGTGGGGGTGGGGTGGGATGGAGGGAGATTTGGGACATTGGTGGTGGGAATGTTGCACTGGTGAAGGGGGGTGTTCTTTACACAACTGAAACCTAATCACAATCATATTTGTAATCAAGATGTTTAAATAAAGAAAAAAAGAAAAAGAAAGAAATTTCTAAAGACTACATAAAATCCTCTACAAACAACAGGTATGTATAGTAAAATGGCAAGCTACAAGATTAATACTTGAAAATCTATGGCTTTTCTATATACAAGTAACAAAATAGAAAAACGATATTTTTAAAAATCCCATTCAGAATTCTGCCTCAAAAAATTAAGTACCCCAAAATCAACTTAACTAAAGAGGTGAAAGACCTATACAAAAAATTCAAAACATTCCTTCAAAAAATAAAAAGACATGAGAAAATAGAAACACATTTCTCACTCATGTTTTGGGAGCATCAACATCATTTAAATGACAATACTCCCCAAATCACTTGAACTCGTTTAATGAAATTTCTATTAAGGATACTCATGACATATTTCAACAAAATAGATCAAACACTTCTGAAATTCATATGGAACAATAAAACCCCACAAATTACTAAAGTGATCTTTGGGAAGAAGATGGGCATCATCACTTTCTCTAACTTTAAACTGTACTATCAAGTGGTAATAATTAAAACAGCATGGTATTAGATTTGTGGTCAGGATACTCTCATGGTGGGCTCTGGGAACCATATGGGATTTAGGGAATTGAACTACAGAGGACCACAAAACAAGGCAGACACCCTTGCCCATCAATCTATCTCTCTGATCTTGTTTGCATTTCTGTTTTGGTTTGGTTTGGTTTTACTGTAAGTGAAGTTGCTTTCAATTCCTTAACTGGTCACTTTATTATGCCTTTTAATAGTTGATAGTGAATGACTATTAATATTTATTAGAACAATTGATATGAAGGAACATTTATTTTCTTATTTATTCTATAAATTTGTGACAACCTTTTTATGTCTGCCTCTTTTAATTTTTTAGATGTTCTAAACTTCTATTTTCTTTCCAATTTAACATTTAAAATACTTCCAACTGATTCTGAGACTATTATTTTTTCTCTTTTATACGTTTTTCTTTTTTGTTTGTTTGTTTGTTTGTTTTTGGGCCACGCCCGGCAGTGCTCAGGGGTTACTCCTGACTGTCTGCTCAGAAATAGCTCCTGGCAGGCACGGGGACCATATGGGACACCAGGATTCAAACCAATCACCTTTGGTCCTGGGCTGCTTGCAAGGCAAACACCACTGTGCTATCTCTCCTGGCCCACGTTTTTCTTTTTAAGTACTTTATTTTCACAACTTCCCAGGAGTGTTTCTTTGCCATTTATAGAATATATATATATATATATATATATATGTGTGTATATATATACATATATATATATATTTCTTAGTATTTGGATCACACCCAGCAGCGCTCAGGGGTTACTCCTGGCTCTATACACAGAAATGACTCCTGCAGGGTCAGGGGACAATATTGGATGCAGGGATTCGAACCATTGACCTTCTGCATGCAAGGCAAATGCCTTACCTCCATGCTATCTCTCTGGCCTCATATAGAAAATCTTTTAGTATATTCTATAAAGCTATTTTCTTTAATTATTATGTTTATTTTTAAGGTAGTAAAGATGATTTTTTTAAATTAAAGCTAGAGTTTTAGAGTTTGATAAGGGGCAAGCATATTGTTTGCACCACATGGTCTAAGCATGGTTCAGCATAGTCTGAGCACAAAAATTTGGATAGTTTTTATATAAATGTATATATATATATATATATATATATATGCATATATGTGTGTATATGCACTATGGAAAAGAGAGAATGACAGAGAAAGATTTTGACACACTGGTATACTCATATTATTCCTGGATCTGTGTACAGGAGTCATTCATATCAGTACTTCAGCAGCCATATACAGACTAGAAATCAAACTGAGGTTGCTCCAGTTTGCCTC
Source organism: Crocidura indochinensis (assembly GCA_004027635.1). Classification (NCBI taxonomy): domain Eukaryota; kingdom Metazoa; phylum Chordata; class Mammalia; order Eulipotyphla; family Soricidae; genus Crocidura; species Crocidura indochinensis. Next base: position 4,767 of record PVKC010015221.1, on the reverse strand, counting down.
CAGTAAAGCATGCAGGAAAAATGCCTTAAACTCATACAATCTCTCTAGTACCAAAACTTTTACACTTCAGACACCTTCCCAAGTCTGCTGGAGTGTGGCATTTTCTAAAACTTTTTAAGGTAGTTATTTAAGGTAGCAAATGCTCATAAATAGCAAATGGTAGCCCATCTCAGATTCATCTTTGACATGTTTAATCTATTTAATAGCTTATTTTGCCAAATAGAAAGAGCATTGCCTATAGCATTTTCACCATAGTGACAGTGATTCAGATCTTTGGAAGTCTAACTCAAGTTGGGTTATATTTACAGAAGTTTTTTCTTACTATACACTAGAAATTAATGGACTATGCAGGCTTGGTTCCAGCATGCATGCCATACATGCTTTTCTGTTTTTTTTTAATTTTTCTTATAAAGTAGTTAAGTTTTACCTTAAAAATGATTCTGATTACCAAGGAAAACATGCAGGCTTACTGATTTGATCCCAGCATTGCATTATCTCTAGGATGTGGCTCTAGAGAAAGCCATAAGAAAGGCCCTTCAGCACCACAATGTGTCCCTAGCACCACAGAGCCTGAGCAGCACCACATCTTCAGGATCTTAAATTGAGTTGCCTGCATAGGTAGCCTCTATATTGCTATAGAGGAGTATATATTGCTATATTGCTATAGAAGAGTAGTCCACAGGACCACTGCCTCCACAAATAAAAGGAATCTGAATTCAGATTGGCTCATAAAAATAATACTGTCTATTCCAAACTATTATTTTACTTTCCCAATAGAATATGTCAGTATACAAATTAACAAAGATTGGTATGATATTTTTTTATTTTCAGCCTGCAGATTAATATTAATAAAAATTTATAACCTTTATGGGAAGATTACAGGGATGAGAATAAAAAATAGCTAGTGCATAGAAAGCATGCAAATGTTATTGTACTCTTGGTAAATAGAAGTATTTCTCTTTTTCCTTTTCAGGGTTAGGTATAGGATTAGGGTGTAGTGTCAGGGTTAATGTTAGGGTGCAGGTAGGGTTAAGGGTAATGTTATGGTTTGGGTTAAAATTAGTATTAGGTTTAGGATTATGGTTAGGTTTAGTGTTAGTGTTAGGGTTAGGCTTAGAGTTATATTTATTTATTTTTGGTTTTTGGGCCACACCCAGTGACGCTCAGGGGTTACTCCTTGCTATTCGCTCAGAAGTCGCTCCTGGCAGGCACGGGGGACCATATGGGGAACAGGGGGATCAAACCGCGATCTGTCCTAGGTTAGCGCAGGCACCTTACCTCCAGCACCACCGCCCGGCCCCCTAGAGTTATATTTATGTTTAGCATAATAGGGTTTTGTTATCATGAAGTTTAGAGTAAGGGTTAATGTTAGAGTTAAGCTTAGGGTTATGTTTAGGGCTATGGTTATGAATAAATTAAGAGTTAAGTTTAGGGTTATGATTTGGAATGATTTTTTATTTAATCACTGGGATAGAATGATTTCTATAGGGAAAAGTGGGAGGGCCTATTTGATAAAGATTGTATTTTTGCCACACTTGTGAGTACTTGGATAGACAGTGTTTAGATTGTTGATGGAAATGTTTTACAAATTACCCACTACTTAAAAATGAAAGTAATTTTAGAAAGACATAAGAATAGGAATTTTCCTTATGGCTATGTATTTTAAGAGAACTTTAATTTGGGGGCCGGGCAGTGGCACTGGAGGTAAGGTGCCTGCCTTGCCTGTGCTAACCTAGGACGGACCGCGGTTCGATCCCCCGGTTCCCCATATGGTCCCCCATGCCTGCCATTAGCGACTTCTGAGCGAATAGCCAGGAGTAACCCCTGAGCGTCACTGGGTGTGGCCCAAAAACAAAAAAAAAAAAAAAGAGAGAGAGCTTTAATTTACAGAGGTTGTCCTCCTAAACAATATTAATAATACTCTTAGCATTATTGTTATCCCACTGCATAGATTAAGCCAAATAAATTTTCAGAGGAATTTGGAAAAAATTGATATCTGAACACTGTTTTTAGTATCATGTATTAAGAATACTATTTAAAGACTGAAAAGACAACTTATTGTTCACTTACAACTTATTGTTCACTTACAGTCTGGTTTCAGGACAGTCTTTAAACTTTTTATTGAAAAGAATAACAATAGAAAAAATTAAATTTGATCCTAAAACCGAAGAAGGAGAAAGTAAGTTTACTTAAATTACCAGATTTAAAAGCTTGCAGTCACTTTGAGACCCTGTCATCCCCCATTTTACATTCCACAACAGGCTAAATAAACAGCAATTCCTGCTGATCACTGCAGTGCCCCACACCAGGCTAGCTGATGATCAGAACAGCCAAACTTATCAGAATGAAAATAAACCCCATGTGTTCATCCCAACATCTGGGTGAAGAATTTCTCTCAAAGCCATTTCTAATAATTTAAGAGTTTATTTTTAAGTAAATTGCTTCATTTAAAGATCATGTATTACATAGCTGTTCATAATGCATTTGTTCCAAGACCAATCCTACCACCAATGAAAAATTCTCTCCACCATTGTCCCTGGATTATCACTCATTCCAAGCCTAACCTTTTAGCAGGCAAAAAATAATTTTTATAGCTTGTTTAAAAGTAAGTAAAAGTGGAAATTAAATTATTAAATAAAAGTGTAGTAATATGGAAATTTGTGAAAATGTATTCAGCAATGAGGTCATTGCTTAGAAGATTTGCTATGCACTTTGTTGCTTGATTTTCTGTTATTTTTTTCCTGAACATTAGGTGGCTTTAAATCCATCTTGATGTGTAAATTGATGTGTTCTTACTGGATTGACAGTATTGAAATGTTTTTGACCTTGTATGAGACTGTATAGTCCTGAAATTATAATCTCTGTGGCTGATATTGTGGGTTTTGTGGGCATAGTTTTGGCTGCTAGGACTTCAGGAAGTATGAGAAGAAAGTATAAGAGTGTCTCACTCACTCCAAGAGAATCCTGGAGATGTCAGTTCAAGTAACAGCATACCTGGATTTTTAGTCAATTTGGCATCTCTGCAGGGCTCCATGATAAAGTGATAAAGCAGGGACTTTGTTGAAGTGGCAATTATGGGTGGTGTGTTCAGCTGCCATATGATTGACAGGACTCAATCTCTCTTTCCTGAGATTTCTGTTTTCAGCTGTGTGACAGGTGTACCCACATCTTTTTAGAGTCAATCTTGATATCTGTTGGTTTCTAATCGGATAGGGTGCTTCTTATAATCCTTATATTTGTGACTTTGTGCAAGTTAGATTTATATCCTAAGGCATGGTCTTTTCTAGAGAAGGTTCCATGTGTACTTGAGAAACATGTATATTCTGCTTTCTGAGAATTGAGGGCCCTGTATAAATCTATTAGTTTCTCATTTAGAGCTCTTATGTTTTTGCTAGTTCTCTGCCTAGTGGATCTGTTTAGTAATGATAATTGTGTGTTGAAGTCTCCTATTATTATCATCACATTTTCTTCCATATGTTTTTCTTGGTTTGTGAACAGATGCCTTACATATTTTGCTGGCTCTACATTTGGTGCATAAATGTTGATCAGAGTTAATACTTCTTGGTCTAATGTTCCCCTGATCTATATGAAGAGGACCTCTCTGAACACTTTCTTGAGGTTGAATGCAATTTGGTCTGATATAAGAAAGAATGGCTGTCCCAGCTTTTCTTTGCTTTCCATTGACTTGGGTAATTGATTTCCATCCTTTTATTTTTAGCCTATGTCTCTATTGATCTTTTAGGTGTGCTTTTTGCTGGCAGCAGATTCCGGTTTTTGTTTTGTTTTCTTTCTTTCTTTCCTTTTATTTGTTTTTGTTTTTGGCCCTTGTGATGCTCAGGAGTTACTCCTGGCTATACAATCAGAAATTACTCCTGGCTAGTGGACCAAATGGGGATCAAACCTAAGTCTGTCCTGGATCAGCCACGTGCAAGGCAAACCGCTGTGCTATCACTCTGACCCCTGGTTTTTATTTTCTAATCCAACCCTCTACTATGTATGCCTTTTAGTGGGAGAGCTGCTTTAGCTATTTGTGGATGTTTATTGTTTCATATGGATTTCAGGAGTGTTGATTTACTTTTTTGAAAACTGGCATGGGCATCTTTATAGTGATTGCTTTAAAACTATACACTGCTTTAGGAAGTAGTGCCATTTTATTGATGTTAATCAATTTACAGGGTATATGTTTGCATTTACTTGTGTCCTCTTTTATTTCTTGAAGAAGTCTATTGTAGTTTTCTTTGTATAGCCTTTTACCTTTTTAGTTAAGTTTTTTCCAAGGTACTTGATTTTCTGAGGCATACTTATGAATAAAGTTGTTTTTAATTTTTAATATTTATTCTTTCAGCATTTGAATATAGAAAAGCCATATTAATTTGCATATCAGTTTTGTAAACTGCCACTTTACAATATAAATCTATTGTTTCTAGAAGCTTTATTGTAGTCTTTAGAATTTTCTAAATGCAGTATCATGTCATCTGCATAACAGCAAGAACTTGACTTCTTCCTTTCCTATCTGAATGTCCTGCACATCTTTTTCTTGTGTAATTACTATGTCAAGTACTTCCAGTACGAGACTGAATAGGAGTGGCAGGCAACCTCTAATCCCCATCTTCTTGATAGTTTTTATCATAAATGTGCGTTGAACCTTGTCAAATGCGTTCTCTTCATGTATTGATATTATCATATGATTTTTATATTTTCTTTTATTGATGTGGTCTATTACATTAATTGACTTGCATATGTTAAACCATGCTTATACCTCTGGAA
>PVKC010015220.1:0-21600 GCA_004027635.1 Crocidura indochinensis | reverse complement strand
TGTCACCGGATGTGGCCTCCAAACCAAAAAAAAAAAAAAGCTAAAAACTGGAAAAACAAATATAATGTAGCAAAGTGTGGATGTCTAAATTATCCTTTAAACCAAATCTTAGGGAGTAGAACAGATAAGGAAAGAAATGAAGTGGGGAGAAAAATGAGAAGGCTGAGAAGTGGGGAGAACTGGGATGAGGGATGCTGTTTTATTGGTGATATGGGAGAGCTGTATAGTTATAAACTCAAAACACAGACTCAACAACACTGAAAGCATGAACCACCAAATTCCGTAATGTGCCTGTCAAAATGGCAGGCAGGAATGGGGGTAGAAATGGGAAGTGAGAGGTAATGGTTTAATGGAACAATGGTGATAGGAGTTGACACTGGTGGTGGGATTGTTGTTGATGTTTATGTTTATGGTATGGTGTTTATATGCCAAAAAGTCACCTATCAATACCGCTGCAAATTATGGTCTATAAATTAAAAAGTCAAAAATAAATAAAATAAAAAGTGGTTTTAAAAAGAAGATACCTCTGGTAGAATCAGATCAGTGGTAGACAAATGAGAGTAGGGGAACATTGGTGGAGGAAAGTAAATATTGGTGTTGAAACATTATATCTCTGAAACTAGTCATCAATAACGCAATTTCACAGTTATTATATGAATTACAATAAAAATACCATGCAATTTTTTCATCACTCTTACACCAAAGTTTTCCAGAGATACTTAATAATAAATCTTGGTTACTGGTGAGACTTCTCTTACTTATATTGGGTTTCTTTTCAGTTTTTCCTACTGCTGGTTTAAAATGCAGTTTTATAAGATTTTCAAAGCATTGAATCACTTGTCCAGTTGCTATCAGCCTTTAAAACTGTCATTTTGGGTTTCCTTTTTAATACTTCTATATATGAGTTTGTGTCTTGATAAAAATGTACACAATTGACTTTTCTAAAATTATCAAAAGCCTCTGAATATTTAATTTACCTTTTTTTGAACTTAAAAAATTAAATCAAGAAGATCCTCTATTCCACATTTCACAAAATAGCAAGATACCGATACCTTTCTTTCCATCTCTTTCTTAGTTGTTTTATAGAAGATAATTCAAAAGGACAGATCTTGTTTATAGTTGCTTATCAATAGAGAATTGAAAAATGAGCTGATGTCCTAATGCAACTAATTCTTCTCGTGTCATTTTTTATTCAGCTGGTGTATGGTGTTGCTCTTATAAGCTGATTATGTAGAGGACATGGATTCATTTGTTTTTTGCTCATGTATAGGTTTCAGGTTCTCTAGTAGATGTTTCTATCACTACATTAGCCAAGGGTGTTTTTTTTTTTTTTTTTGGTTTTTGGGTCACACCTGGCAGCGCTCAGGTTTTTGTTTGTTTTGGGACCACACCCATTGACGCTCAGGGGTTACTCCTGGCTATGAGCTTAGAAATTGCTCCTGGCTTGGGGACCATATGGGACACTAAGGGATGGAACAAGTGGTCCATCCTAGGCTAACGTGGGCAAGGCAAAGGCCATGTTCATTAGAGAATACAGCTCCTTCAGAGTGGAAAAAATTTAAAGAGAAACAAAGATATGTGTTCAAGAGAAAACAGAGCTTTGAAGTTCATAAAATGTCATTATTTTTTATTATGTGATTTTTTTTAGCTAAGATAAACCTGCAACTTCAGTTACATATTGTTCCAGAACTAGTTCTTACCAAATAAACCGTGTCTCCAATTCAGTGACTTGTCCCTAACAATAAATATTTGTTATAAAATCCTAGAGTCTTTGACTGTTCCAAACTGTACTAATAACCGAAAGGGTGCCTACTACCTGAGAACTTCCAATTTCTGATATACAAAGAAGGAATCCATCTCTTTGGTCCATTTTTTTAAGTTGAGTTACAAGGACATATTATATTAGTTTCAGGTGTGTGCTGTAATGATCCAATACCTGCTTATATTGCAAAATGAACAACAATCTAAGTCTGGTAGTATTTATCAGCATACATAGTTACAAAATCTTTCTTTTCTTTTTTTTCTAGGACACACCTGTCTGTGCTCAGCATTTACTCCTGACTCTGTGCTCAGCAATCACACCAGGTGTTACTGGGAAGACCATATATGGCACATATGATTACAGAACTCAGCTGCATGCAAGCCAGTGCCTTAACCCCTCTGTATTATTTCTCCAGCCTCCCTTATTTTCTCTGGATGAAAATTTTTAAGACCTCTCTTACCAGCTTTTATATTAGACAGTACTTTATGATAAACTGTAATGCCATATGATGTATTATATTCTCCAAACTTATTTTACACCTGGAAGTTCGTACTTTTAAACCCCTTCACCTATTTTACCTATCCCTCACTGGCCTCTAATATCTGATATTTTTTTAAAAGTATGCTATGTATATATATGTATATATATATATACACATATGTGTATAGTTTTGGGCCTCACCTGACAATAATCAGGGGTTACTCCAGATCTGAATTCACTCTTAGAAGACTTGGGGGACCATATGGGATGCTGGAGATCAAACCCAAGCTGGCAGCTTGCAAGGGAAATGCTCACACACTGTGCTATTGCTTCAGCCACACGATGCATATTTTTGAAAATGGCAAAATGTCATTTATGTGAATGGCTTCCAGTTAGGATTCCAGGCATCTGGAGGCCACTCTTGATAATATTTAGTCAACAGGTTGACAGTTCAGTGCCATGACCAAAAGTACAATATTTCTTGACCCTACGGTACCAGGGTTCAGTAGGGATTCTTCAGATGTGCTTGGGAAATCTCAATGCTTAAATCCATATCTTGCTGGGCATTGAATCACTATATTATATCACTGGTCTGCATTTTGATTGGTAAATAATAATTTATATAGTCCATTATATCTGAAAATACAAACATGCACATATATGTATATATATTCTTTCATTTGTGAATAATCACTTGCATTGCTCTTTTATCAACTATTACAACTATTAAACTATTACAACCAATTCTTATATTAATTCTCTTTATTATTTATTTTATTATTATATTTTATATTAATCCTCTTTCTAATTGACATTCTAGAGTTATCAGATGATGGCTGCCATTGTTCCTACTATAACTTCTGGCCTAAGTTCATTTTCTGTGGAGATATTTGAAGAAAAATCTTTGACCAAGTCACACAAATATATCTTGCTTTTGTTTGTTTGTTTTCTTTTGATTCACACCCAGTGATACTTAGGGATCACTACAGGCTCTGCAGTCAAGAATTACTCCTAATAGTACTTGGGGACAATATGGGATGCCTGGGATAGAACTAAGATCATCTGTGTCCTCGGCATGTGCTCTATGCACTGAACTATTTCTCCAGTCCAAAACTATAACCGGTTGTACGTTTTTCCCATCATTATTTGACTTCTAGTTTTCTATACTATGAAGAGAATGATGGTTTATCAATGGAAGTTCCCATTAAGGTCTGATTGTGGGTTGGAAGTTATGTTTCACTGAACCTATTACTACCTACTCTTCACTGTTCTTTAGGGGAAATACAATAATAAAAATCAAGTTACCTGCATTTTTTTATTCAAGAATCAAAATTGTGATCCAAGAGAAAAAGAAAATTTTTATATAAACAAGGGAACTAAATTAATTTTATATAGAAATTAAAAGCATAGTTGGCAGTCATGGTATATATAGCAAACTATAGTTTTAATTTGGTGAGCATCACTTTTGTCTAATTTATTATTATTATTATTATTATTATTATTATTATTAGTAGTAGTAGTAGTAGTAGTAGTAGTAGTAGTAGTAGTGGTAGGGGTGGTGATGGTGGTCGTGGTTGCAGCAGCAGCAGTAGTAATAGTAGTTTTTAAGGTCATACCCCGTGATATTCCTGGCTTTGCACTCAGAAATTAGGTCTAGTTGGCTTGAGAGGCAATATGGTTTGCCAAGAATTGAACCCTGGTTGCATGCATGCAAAGTAAATGCCCTACCTGCTATACCTATATGCTGCCCTCCCCAGTTTATCCAAGTTAATCTTGGAACTGTCCACATTGTAAGTCTATGAAAATTAAAAAAAAAAACAGTTTTTGGTCCTCTCTTTACCAATTATTTTTTTTCTATAACATTTTTTGAGTTTTAAATTTCTTGGTCATGGAAAACATACCTTTTGTATTAAATGTGCTAAGTGATTCACACATTACATTTAATTCTTCTTATTTATCTTTCACTGGAGTTTATAAAAAGTATCTATAAATAGAATACATAAGTCTAAGTGTATAACCTTGTCATGTCAAGTTAATATGCAATATGTATAAAATTTATAAATTCATTATAAACTAGAAGATAACCATCAAAATCAGATAATTGAACCTTTCAGAATGGTCTTTTCAAAGTAGTTTGAAGTATAAAAGGAATAATTTATTTCCTGTTAGTGTAATAGAATTTGTCAGTAGATTTTTAAAAGGGGCTTCTGATTGACTGAAATGTATTCTGGCTTCTAATTGGAAAATAAATGCAATACACAGTCTCGTGACAATATCAGTTGTTGCTTGGAATTTATAATACTTTAATACAGGCATATATATTTATTTGTATCATACTTTTACTTACCTTACTCCAGGTAAAGCTTCTATTAGTTGATGGAACATAAAAACAAAAAGAGTACAAGAAACAAAGGAACACAAGTTCCTGGAAAAACAGTTTTTGTTTATTTTCTGATTTTTAAAAAAAGATTTAGCTCAGTATTAATAAAAAATAATATTATGCAGATCCATATGACAAACTTTTTGCGAACTTAGTCAAGCTCCCAAATATCACTTATAACCTGGATATAAAATATCCCTCACTTGGGCAGTGAATGTGTTTCCATATTAATAGACAATACTCTCTCACACTGACCTTATATTTTTCTAGAATTTCTCATTCAGAATCCTCAAGGAATGAAGGCAATTCTACAAAGTGCTGCCTGCTGAGAAGCAATTTCTGTACTCCTGGTTTGACAGGACCACTTGCTTGCCTCTGCCTGTGTTGGCACTTAGTCTCTGTGAGGTGCCAACCTCCATTCTACTCCAATCTCTGCTTGCATTTCCTTCTACTTCTTTTATCCCATTGACTCTTATTAATAATCCTCCTCCACAAGCCAGGAAATCCCTTTCACTGGCTATTTTCAATTCTAGAGCTGTTATATCTGAATAATGCTGATGTTCTCTTAATATTGCTCTATTTATTTTCCCTAGGGCAGAGATTTTGACAGGGTAGGTTAAGAGCTGATGACCCTATATAGATGGCCCTCATCTGGTAGTACTGGTTCTTCTACAATCTCCATTTGGCTTTTCCAACTAGATACTTTTTTCATTCATGCAATTTTTTTAAAACTAAGGATTCTTGATATTATAATACAACTTTAGGAAAACATCTAGGCATCCACACCAGATCATCCCCCAAATCCAAAAGCAAGATTAGCTTCTCTCCTATTAACCTCCAGGACCTAAACTAATGTACTATTGATGTTGACCAGAGTTGAATATAGGACTGTTCTGCCCAGACACAAGAGTATAGTATAAACTTATAGTGTGTCTAATCACTTGCTCTAATCTAGCACTGTAAAGAAAGTGAACTTAATTAAGGAGGGCTTTGAGAAAGTCTAATAATAATCACTATTGTTTCCTAAATGTCTTCAAAATGTCAACTACCACATATATAATATTTTACTTAACTTTATCTTATTCTAGATAACTTTTGTGAGATTATCTGGCCAGTAAAACTAAAATCAGAACATTAACAATTCCACAAAACCTCCTCAACATGTTCTGTAAAACTCTCAAGGTTAATTACTTATAATATTTTTTTCTGGATGTTTCCTGCACTTAAACATACTGCCTCTGATCATACCACTAAATTTTTTTCCCGAGTTTTATTTTGGGGTTCATTCCATTGTTACTATCTTTTTATTTATGCTAGTTTTGTTACTATTGATACTATTTCATTCATACTAATTTACAGTATTCTGTTGATAGTCTTGATACGATTTAGCCCATTGATTCTGATCCACAGAATGGGTCAGATTTCTGTTCTTCTTCTGTGATCTCTTTATTACCCTTACCTTTATAGTCCAAATAATTAATCCAACCGATCTTCATTTTGCTTAACTAGAAAATGAATGTGTTTGTTATTTAAACTTCTCTTTTGCTCCAGTCAATTATTCTCAAACAATGGGAGAAAGAATAATCTGAAAGTGAAATCTTTGGTGTAATAATTTATATGTACTAGCCTTTGTCTAGTGAGTGTTTATAATTGAATAACTGAGAACATAAAAAATGCTCTTATACTAATCAGAATTTCATAAAGTTTTTCTTCTGCATGTTTCTTCAGTTACATGTGGAGTGGGTTAATTATGAACCATAGCCTAAAAAAGTTTAGCACAGGAGAAGATATCAGAAATATCTCAAATGAATATTAATGTTTTGAAATGTCTATGTAATTGAAATCAATTTAAATGTAAAAATAATTTGAAGAATGCTAATGCAATGGCAGAGTCCCACAGATAAATATGTCAAAACACATTAGAGTTTCTCTGAGGCTATGGCAGTAAGCTGCCTTGCTTGCAAGCTGTAGAATAGGTTGATTTGACTTTATTTTCACTTTTGAAGGGGCGTGGGTGGGCTTCATATTTGCATCTTTAGCAGGATTTTTTTTTGCTTTGGCCTTGGTTATATTTCTTGAAAACAATACCTCTGTTTCTTATGTATGTGTGTGTATATATATATATATATATATATTTGTTGTTGTTGTTTGTTTGTGTTTTACTTTCTTGGATCACACAGACTACGCTTATTGTTTACTGTTGGCTCTGCGCTAAGGGATTATTCTTGGGCTTGTTGGACCATATGGGAGGTCAAGATCAAGCCTGGGTTCTGCTGTCTGCAAGATAAATACCCTACTAATTATACTATATTTCTAACCCCTTTAATTTTGTTTATAGTTAGCTGATCTATGTACGTGTCCAAGTTTGGGTTTGAACTTAGAAATAAGCTTTAAGTTTAAAAAGATTCAAATGTCTATTAAATATTGGTAAGACTAAGACTACCATTTTTATCAAGTGTTCAAAATAATTATTTTAAAAAAACTCAAAGATGTAGAGTAGTATGGTGGTTTTATAGGAAACTGGGGAGGGGGAATTATGAACTTGGATGGATTTAGACATAATGAACACAGACTTGGGAATAGCCATCGAGTATTGCCAGGTGTATCTCCACAAAACATAAAACAACAAATATATTCAGATATATTGAGCCAAACAAGTTATAGAACTGAGCTGGCAATGTTGTGCCTATATTTAACAATACTATTCTCTGCACTGAATAAATTACTAAAAAGAAGGCAGTGGATACTGGTGGAGTGTGTTTTATTGGGGTTATTGTATGCATAAAACCCTATCATGAATGGTAATATAAATTAATGTACCTAAAATTTATAAATTGTTTAAAGAGCAGACCTATGGGGTCAGAGGGATAGCACAGCACTAGGGCATTTTCCTTGCATGCTGCTGACTGGGGAAGGGCCCAGGCTTGATCCCTGGCATCCCCCGATCCTTCCAGAAGCAATTTCTGAGTGTAGAAGGAGGAGTAACCCCTGAACACCACTCAGTGTAGCCCCAAAGCAAACAATCAAAAAAGAGTAGAAAAAAAGAGTAGACCTAGTTCACAGTATACAACAAAACAAAAACAGGGTATTATGAAACTGTTGACAGACCAGAGTGATAGCATAGGTGGTAGGGTGTTTGTCTTACACATGGATGACCCAGGTTCAATCCTCAGCATCCCATATGGTCCTCAGAGTTCGCCAGGTGTGATTTCTGAACACAGAGGTAGCACTGCTGGCCATGTCCCCAAAGCAAAAACAAACAAAAGAAACTATTAGAAGAGATGTATACATTTACCATCTTAATTGAATTTGTGTACATATATCCAAATACATGCAATTATATTTTATGTGGAATATTTTTATGTAGAGTTGATATATAATTGTGCTGAGTTATTTTACTGTTATATTAGTTAATACATATCTAAATTTATTTCAAGCATATCATAGCTAATAGACATGCATACTAGTGTAACCCCCACCTCCTGCCAAGGTTTACTCTTTTAGGAACTTCCAAATGTACAACATAGTATTATTATAGTTATTATGCTGTTATATTATAGTCCTTGCATTTATTATTTTGTAATAGTAGAATCATATCTTTTGATGACTTTTTATATCTTCCATATTTCAAAATACCTCTGATAATTGTCAAAATATATTCAATCTCAAAATTTTTGTTTTAAATTCAATATATAAATGTAATCATGAAATATTTATTTTCCTCTGATTTTACTTAGCATCATAAATTTGTCATCTTTCCATGTAACGAGGAATAAGATTTCTTGGTATTTTTCTGATTTGACTTTTGCAAAAGTCAGATGAACAAGAAATAAGAAAAAGATGATTTTCATTTAGCAGTTGAAGAATAACAACTTGGATAGATTAAATAAATTGGTCCAGGTCACAGACTAATTCTGTATACTGTGTTCTATCATTTCAAAGTGCTTCCAAATATTTTATTTGAGTGAGATTTTTATATGCAATAACTTATCAATTAGTATCTATTTTCATATGCTTTGTTACCTGTCAAAATATTTCATACTTTTTAATTTACAATACAACCAGGTTTTACTAACTTTCAACTGGAACAAGTCTATCCATTTCAAATTCACAGAAGTATGTGTATTATATGGTTTGTTTTATATATCCTTCGGTGGTTTTCTGTATCTGATTTCTTGACTATCGGTGAAAAATCAGTGACTTTTTATTTTATTTCATTCTATTTTACTTCAAACATTACTACCACAATATTTTTCAAATATTAATCACTCAAAAATGCTTCATGAAAGAAATAAATCTGTTCTTTGCCTTCTTCTTGGTTGTCTATTGTCCCATGATCAAATAATAGAATCGATTCCGGTATTTCCTGTCAAACTGAAGTCTAATTAATAGTCAATATTTACCCTCAATCCCAGTTAAGTAGTGTCATCACACACTTTGTACTTTAAAATTAACAAGAAGCAAAGTAAATGGAAAAAAGCCAACAATCTTGGCTTAGCATTGCTTATGTTTATGTCTTTTTATGAGATTCTCTTAAAGTTTTTCTGAGCTACTCTGACCTCATTTGTCTCTTCTTTCATCCTCTTGTTTAAAGTTTATATCTACATACATTTGTTTGTTCTCTGCTTTTTTTTAGGACAGTTAAAAGGCAAGTAAAGAATTATATATGCTGGGCCCTTAGATATAACACGGAAGAAAGGTGTTTGCCTTTCATACAGAAGGATGGTGATTTGAATCCCAGCATCCCATATGGTCCCCTGTGCCTGCCGGGGGCGACATCTGAGCATAGAGCCAGGAGTAACCCCTAAGCACTGCCAGGCGTGACCCACCCCAAGAAAGAATTATATGTGCCATCCAAGCTGATTGCTCAATATAATAAATGCTTATACAGTACTATACGATTTATTTTCCTTAAAATCTCTCTCTAAGGGCCTAGTACAGCACTCCACAAAGTGAAAACAAAAACAACAAAATAAATAAATAAACCCTTGCCAAGTAAATTGATTCTTGGTAATTTCAAAATTACATTACACTTCACAGATATCTTGTTTTATATGTTCTTCCATCTTATAACATTGCAAAGCAGTTTCTGTTCATTGTTTAGAATATTTAACACAACAATGTATTGACTTTTATTTCCTGACTAAATTGGAACCCTTTGGACTATTGGGTTGTAAATTTGATATTATCTGGTTTCCTATTACAAAATTACATTATCCTCATGTTTTAAATAGACTAAATATTTCAAACTGTTTCTGGCTGTCTTCTGAGAATTATTATGACTGTAAATAATCAGGTTTTTTGGTAATTTCCAACAAAAATCAAGAGTAGGTAGGCTTTTCAGTATTTTCATATTAAAAGTTTTGTATGAGAATCTTAGCAAACATATATGTGAATAAAATTCAACAATATCTTGTGACATTTATTATCTCATACTCAATGGAAAGGGATTGTTTTTTGTGTAATACTGTGCTCAAATTTAACCATTGAGTTAATGTATTCTGTTCTTTCTGCTGTGCCTGACACATAGTAGGCTTTGATTAAACACTGGCACAGTAAGAACAAGATAGTATGACTATAAATGAAAAGTTTCATGTGTGTGCACATTTTCTATTATTTTGTTCAAGTCTCTGTCTTATGAGTTTATTACAAATTTTCAGGGAAGAGAATTTTACAGAATTCTGCAGGTGATGTTCATGGGGGCTCAGTTTTATAAATGAATAATTAAATGCCACAAAATAGTGACCATGGAAAAACAGTCTAAAAATACCAAGTTTAAAAAGATCAAACTTTTTTGTTTGCAGGATGACCATTCATGACTTTTAATAAAATAATTTGTAGTGGTATTCACTGAAATAGTATACAATTTAACCCACGTTTATGTAAGTTCGATATTATTAGAACTCTCGGTTTTCAGTGAAAGAAATATGTCAAGATAACCTAACTTAAAAATAAAATTTGTGAGTCAGAGATACAGTAAAGCAAGTAAAGTCCTTATGTTGTACATTGTCATCACATGTTTGATCACCACATGATATATATTCCTGCTCCTCTTCTAAGCACTGCCAGGAATCATTTCTGAGGTTCAAGCCCTAAGCACCACAGTGCGAGACCTCAAAATTAAACAAACAAAAAAACATCTATTAGCTCATGTGACACAAAATGCTTCAAGAGACATTGATTTAGGCCACATGACCACATGAAAGTGCTTCCATTGGTTGTCTAGAATTAATCTTTTCCTCTTCCTTTCTCTGGGCTGAGTATCAATGATATTTTCTCAATGAGGGGATAAGAATGGTCATTGACTTATTTTATTTTGTATTTTGGTGGAGCACACTGACATTGCTCAGTTACTTTTGGGTTTGTGCTCATGGAATACTCTTGGTGTCTTTGGGGGACCATATGCTGTGCCAGAGATCAAAATCAGTTTAGCTGCAAACAAGGCAAATGCCATATCTTTTCTGGACCCATCATTGAGGCTTTATTTTGTATTCTACCACTTCAGTAATACAGTCCAAGCATAGCTGTTCTTACCTAATAACTTGGAGAAAACTTCTTTGTGTGTAAGATCCTTAGAGAAGAATATTACCTGTTTTTCTTAAAAATATATTTACAACTATGAAACAGTCCCTAATTTGTAGCTAATGTGCAGTAAGTTTAGTCTAACTGGTTCACTTTAGAAATATTTCTAAATATTTTTAGAATCTTTGTGAACAGTAAAACAAAATCTCTTGGGTAGATGATGTGTCTAGTTTGGTAGTTAAAAAGAGCAGAAGGTACAAGTCAGTTGAACTATATGAATTAAGGATAATGTCAGGTATGGAAGAAATTAGGGAGGAAAAGAAATAAGAGAGTAAACTATCTAATGAAATCTATGCTATGTGTTAATAGAATGTTTTTCCTCTCTTTACCATTAAATTTTATTGTATCTAGATGCTACACATATATCTTAGTGTCACTTCTGACTTTTAGTTTATCCTTGATAAAATCCAATATATTAATGCCATTATTTTTTAATATATGTTGCAGAATACAAGTGACTTCTTTGGCAAAAACAAAGGACATTGTCACCTATGGTATAGTGAAGATAATAAGTATAATAATATTTGCATTGATTTACTTTGTTCCCTGTCTGAAGTCATATGTAGATGTCTCTGATGTAGTGGGTTTGCAAATGGGGCAAATGAACTGGAGAAAAATTCTCCACCTTTACAGCAAGTCTGTCCTTTGAGAGGCTGGGGATTAGTATTGACTGAGGTGAACTGCTAGCTCCTCTCACAGGGTTGACAAGAACTGCCTCACAAAACCTAGTTTGAAAATAATACCTTAATCCCATCATAGCAAAATGAGCAGGTATATAAAACATTTGGGGCTGGGTACGGCTTTGCAGCATTTCTGAAGTCGTATCACATCAACTGTTGTCTCCTCTGTGGAACTACACTCAGACCAAAGCGTAAGCTCACATTTAGATTCAGAAAGCATATGCTTGGAGGACCTGGGGATTCCTGGGGATAACGAGATATTATCTTTACCTTTTATGATTGTAGAGGATTTCATTGATATGAAGAAGAGGATAAATCAGATTTTTCTTAAAATGGGAAAACATTGAGCTCTGCGTTCTTTTAATGCAGTATTTTTCCAACTGTTCTGCAATTCCTCAGTATGCCCATGAAGAGTTTTCATGAAAATGAAGACCCAAAAGGTTTGCAATGGGCCTTGTTCTAAATCTGGCCTCTGCTGTTGTTTGGCAGTTTACCAAGAAACATATTAATCCTCGTAAGTAGTGCTTGATTGTCAAAAGACAGTCCCTTGTTCCAGCCTTGCTGATTGAGCAATGCTTATTATTTTTTTTTTGACTTCTTATGCACAGATGGCATTATTACCAAGTGATCTTGTGTAAACAAGAGGCTGTTTTGTGCTGATAAATGGATTTTTACATTTGCACAAGCCCCTAGGAGTCTACATTAAAAACAAAAGTTGAGATGCAGAACAGAATACAGCATTTATTTTAGCAGCAGGTGCTGATCATAGGTGACATTATCTGATACAGCTGATAATCTAAAGCATTATGACTTTGAAGTGAAATTTGGATCATAAAGACAGACACTGAGATAAACCATGACTGCTAATAGAAATTATAGGCAGTACCCTGAATAGAATAATCTTATCTATATTCATCATCTAGCTTGCTTTCTCCTCCCACTGAAATGAAACAAGGTATATCAGAATGCACATTATGATTTCATTTCTACCTACAGCTGCATAGTTTTCCTTTGTGTGCATATAAACTAAACCTTCATAATCCACTCATCTTTTGTTGGACACCAAGGTTTCTTGTATATCTTAGTTATTGTTCTAATACTGCATAGAGTTTTGTGCTTAAGTCCTTTTGAATAACACTTTAAAAAGTTTAATATAAGTAACAAGAAAAAGGTCATCATTATATGACAAATTTTTACATCATCAAAGTGTGTATCTATGTTATATCTTCTAAAATCTGAGTTTTAAGAGTTCTATTTTATGCATAAAATGTATTTTCTGCAAAAGCACCATTTCTTATATTACACAATTGAATAAAAATACTATGTCTGAAAGAGGGAAAAAGAAAGAATGAGAGAAAAAAGAGAGGAGGAAAAAGAAAGAAAAGGAAGGGAGAAGAGGAGAGGAATTGAAAGGTGAGGAAGGGATGGGAGAGTTGGGGAGATTAATTGAATAAAAATATAAAGTTACTATGCCTGAAAGAGGGAAAAGAAAGCATGAGAGAAAAGAGAGGAGGGGAAAAGAAGTAAAAGGAAGGGAGAAGAGGGAGGAATTGAAAGGAGAGGAAGGGATGGGAGAAGAGACAGGGAAAGAGATGCTAGCATGTGTATGTGAGTATTGAAGAAGTGTTATCACTAACACATAATCCACTTTCCACAAAATTTCTCTGAGAAATGCAAGTGATTTAAAAATCATTTTCTTACTAGATGTATTATATTCTATGTAGACAGGTCGTAAGTCTCATTTTGAATTTTCCATGTTCTTTGGTAGAGTTAACACAGTAGATGCTTAATAAATCTTTCAGCAATGACTTGATACACTAGAAAAATAACTATTGTCACCAATATCACCAACTGCCAACTGAAGATAGATAATTTGGATCTAGAATAGGGAAAATTTCACTAGGAATAGACTACAAGAATTGATAGGAAACAGCCAGTTATTAATATTTTATTTATGTATGTTTTTGCATGTTTGTGAATATGTGTGTATAAGAACTTTTTCTATGAAAATGGTTTTAAAAATTGTTAAAATGCCCACATACGAAAGTTCTATAATTGGCCAAACCTCACATGAGAATAATAAGAATATACCCATTAACATTAGCATCTTATTGACCTTGCAAATCCAATTAGCTTAAACCTAGTAAATTGACTTAATGATTTTCATGAGAGGGGTGGTAATAACATCTCACGAGATTGTGAAAGAAACAAAGTCAAGCTGAAGATTATAGTAGACTCTCTGCTTTCTGCAGAGGAGGAACCATATAATCTGCCATGTCTGTTTTATCAAAGCTTGTGAGTTGTGGGGTTGACCTAGCACCAACATGAATAGCCAAGCACATTTTTTCTTATTGCCCATTTTCCTGCAGAAGCATATTTCTGATTGGGCTTCAGTAGAAAGCATAATTAAATGTTACAGCACTCTCAGAACTTTAAACTATTCTCTTTTCCCTTTTTAATTTGACAGCACAAACAAGTCTAATGTTTCCTTTTGCTGGCTCCAGATGTCCATTGTGAATGTAAATGATGAGCCAGTATAGCTGATGCTTCCACAGAACAGATATTCAGAGTAAAAAATGAATCGTTGCATATCCTGCAGGTGCCTCTACTGAGGGAATCTTTTCACTCTGAGGACATTTACAGATAGAATATACAGCTGGTCAAAGAAAGCCTTCAGGCTATTTCCAAGTTTCTATACAATATAAATGCCTCATAAAGTTTGCTTGAAAGTAGAATTTTATAAAATATGGTTATCTCCACTATTTCATTTTTATTCCAATAATCCTTGGCTCGATCCAGGCTGAAAATGCTAGTTTGAAGAATCAGATAAACTCCAATAGTTGAAGTTCTTACAAAGGGGAAAACTTTCCACTCTACAAGTATTTGGAGGTTGTATTCAAAGTAACAACAATAAAAAATGGAGTGATGCTTATATTTTTCAATAATGGCTCCTTGAAGTTTGCTATTTTGAAATTTTCAAGATCTCTCACCACTGTACATATGTACTGTGCTATAGCCTTTCAAAAGTAATGAGCTATCTAATAACTATGGAGTGAGCTATTCAGATATTTGACATTTGACGTTTGCTCTGTTGTTTGTGTAACAAAGATCTGAGATTTTGAAAGATGCTAGTTCTGAGTCAAAATTGTTTATTGAACTTCTTGTAATTGCTCTGTTTAAAATTTAAAAATAAATTATCCTCAGACTTTTCTTTCTCCTTTCGTTAGGATCCCTGAATGAATATATTGCCTGTGTCTGCTAGGCTTTTCCAGTGATGACTCAACTGGATTCCTCTTCTCTCCAAAACCTCTGAATTCTAAAATAATGTTTATCTTTTCTAAGTTCTCCTAAAGCACCAATTCTTTCAGCACAGCTGACCACAGCAAGAAGAAAGAAAACAGATGGAGTTAATTCAACACTAGATGAGAGAGTCTGTTAGCTTTCATGGAAGTATTTGCTTCATCAGAGAGGTTACTAGGAAAGCTAAATTTATCTTTACTTTGTAGAACATTTGGAAATGAAGAAAAGAATTTCAATGATGGGAAAGATCTTGAGTTTTGTGTTTTTATTAGTATGTGGACCATAATAAATCAGAAAAGAGATAGCATTGTAATATGCTAACAAGGAAAACTAAGGTTGAGTTATGATTAAATCAGTAACTCATCTGAAGAAAAAGATCACAGAGGTGGGGAAATTGTATGAATATTGAAAAAAACTTCCACAGAAGCATATTTTGGGAATGCCTTTTCTAGAAATACTCAGAAAAGAGGGTCTTTTAAGTTCTTTAATACCTTTTTCCTGCTGACAGAGATACTTTATTAAAATGATGAAATGTGTATGTACTTACCATGATCATGAAGGTGGTTTCCACAGGTTGAGACTCATTCATTACACTCCAGATGTGCTGACCCCTGCGATTTCCTTAAATCTGGGAAACTCGACTGCATAATTTGTGGTAGTGGGGGACTGTGTTTGTGTTCTCCCTTCAGAAAAAAAAAAAAGATCCAATGTACACTAAAACATTTGATTCGTCTAAATCACTTCAGTTCAGATTCAAAGATAAGCAAGTTAGCAAGTTAATTCTGTGTGCTTGAACTCAGGAGCCATTATTTGGTAGGCATTTGAACAGAAATGCAGAAACACTGAGATATTTTTTCCCCAAAGAGATTGTAGCGTATGCCATTGTGGGAGGTAGTTCATTGGTCTTAAATCTGGAATTCAACTCTGCACTATAAGTAGACAAGGAAAGAAAACACATATGAAGAAAAAACTAAAACATTTGGCTATCCATGACAATGGATAAGTAATTGAGCTCACCTGTGCTCCAACTTTGAAGATACAGGTCAAGAATTCTCACGGTCATGATAAATACTCATGAGCTTTATGTGATAATCATCTTGCCAGACTCTGCCCTAAGCAAAGGACATCAGTTCAGTTTCTTATTAACATGTTTGGATTGAGGATATGTAAAGCCAGAATGCTAATATGTATTCTATGCAGAGGAAGTTGGTGTCCTCATGACAGACTCCACACCTGGTCTGGAAATAGAAACTACATGTCAAATTTGGGGGTGATGTGTCCTATGTCAATCTATTGCCATCTCCAATATCAATGTGTCTAGAAGGAATTGGCGTTTGGCTCTCCTGAACCCACCTGGAGGTTTAAAAGCAGTTCTACTTCTTTTTCATGGGATTATTCAAAATTCCCGCCAACATCCTCTTTTGGTCAACAAAGGAAGTAGTTCCTGCTCAGCTCCCAGTTCAAATCCATTATACTGAAGAAAACACATTGGCATTCTAGCCTTATATATCCTCTGTATAAACTGGTAAATAAAAATGTGACCTTGAAAGATGGATCTACTCATGATATCCTGACAGAATAAGGGGCTTTGGTGAGGGTTAGCACCTGGGGAGAAGTTGATTCCACAGAGCTAATGAGTGATAACCTATGAGCTCTCTTATTAGACAGCTTACTTTATCCCTGAGGCAGTGCACAGGCAATATCTCATCATTTTCTCACTGGTTTCCTGGTAATCCTCTTTTTCTTTTTGAATTTCTAAACCTGTAATGTCTTCAATTCCTGACCTCAGAGATTACTGTTGGCAGTGATTTCTGTCTTTCCATAAGACAGACGATGGAAAAAAGAAACTCAGCTTTCCTATCCTTTTCTTAACCAGCTAATCATACAGACAGTTCTTTCATTGTCTGTCCTCATACCTTTATTCTGTCAAACTTCCGTGTTAACCCAGATATTAGGTATTACAGATAGATAGTTATAAATACACTTTGCTAAACATGTCACATACATTATCTCTCTAGTTTCTCATATAAAAAGTCCCTCATAAGGGGATTTGTACACCTTCTAAATATTTATTTTAGATAATTGAAATTGAGCTCAAACTTAACCTAAATGTGACAGGTTATAATGCAATGTATATTCCCATGTCTATAGCATCTTAATGATTCCTAATGGGTCACAGGTTTGTGATGAGACAAAAAGAGACACTTGAATAGCCAATGTAAATCAGTCATGGTTTAGGAAAAATCTCTTTCCAGGCATAGGCAGCATAGAAAAAGATGTGAAGGTATATTAAACTAGAAATTCTCTCTTCATTTTTTGGTTCTTTTTAGTTAGCAAATAAAAATAATCAAAGTGCAAGGAAGGACAGACCTTTAAAGCAGCCTTCTTTTGAAAGGGTGAGTTGTATCAATATATAAACAATTTTCTTTTCTTACTCCATTCTATTGATTCATCCCTAATTATCTGAAAGTTCAGATTGTAAACAAACGATTCTTAGTTAAGGGTAGTGTATTTCAACATTATAGGCCACCTCAGGTATTGTAGAAGCACACTGTCAATGAAAACAGACATAGGAAATAAAGAGGCAAGAAAACTGAGCTGGTTATTGGGGAGAAGCTGGTGCTAGGAGACTCCTACTTGACAACAATGAGAGTGAGAAATTCATAAACCAGATAATAGGTGGCACTGCAGAAAGGTCTGCAGATTTTGTAGAAGTGTGAGAGATTTGCAAGAAGGGATAAAAATTAGCTGGGACAGAAGCAAGGTTTCACAGATGAAGCTATGATCTAAGCACTCATTTGCCTTAACATAAATGAGAATTTCCTGCTTAGCCTGGGAACTACTTTATGGTGGCTGGAAGGAGATTGGTAAGTAGAGTTAAATGGAGGTGATTATTGGCAGGGAGGTAGGGTGGTCATCAGGGTGAAATAAAAGCAGGGACATATAAATCTACGCAGGATGCTGTCAATAGAGATGCTGGTGGGGGTCCACAGATTACTTATGTGAAATGTTGAGGAGAAAGAGGGTAGCCATTAAAAGGAAATCTATCATTTTCTCTATTCACCTCTGCTTCCCAGGAACACCTGGGAGATCTTAGGACTGAAGAAAGACTTCAATGAGCTCCAGCGTGTCAGCCTTACCAGTCTCAAGAAAAAAACAGAAAGTTGTATCAGAAGTCCACTTGTGTGGAGTTGAATCTCCAGGGAGCCAGACTGGAGATAAGAATTGTTTTTACAGGAAAGTCAGTCAGTTTTAGACATTACCCAGTCCTTTAAAGTTGTCAACTTTCCTAGCAGAAAAGAATTTTTGTAGTTCAGGAGAACAAAGAGTGCAGTAGACAGGCTTTATTTAGAAGTTCTGAGGAAGGGGAGAGATGATATAGAGATGGAGATAGAGAAAAGAAAGAGAAAAAGAAAGAGATAGAGAGGGAGATAAAGAGCTAAAATAGAGAAAGAGATAGAGATAGAGAAAGAAAAAAGAGAGATAAAGAGATGGAGATAAAGAGATAGAGATGAAGAGATGGAGATAGAGAAAGAAAAAATGATAGAGAAAAAGAGGAAGATACAGAAAGATGTAGAGAAAGATTGAGATAGAGAAAGAGAAAGAGAAAAAGAGAGAGAAAGAGATAAAGATAGAGATAGATAAAGAGAAAAAGGAGATAAAAACTGAGATAAAGGGAAAAAGAAAGAGAGATAGAGAAAGATGAGAAGGAGACACAAGATAAAGACAAAAAGACAAAAACAGAGATAAAGAGAAAAAGAAAGAGATAAAGACAGAAAAAGAGAAAGAGTTAAAGTTCAAGATAAAGATAAAGGTGGAGTTCAAGATTAAGTACAAGTAGTAATAAACATAAATGTAAGGATAATATAAGATGTTCAAGAGGGAATATGGGCTTTTCCAAAAGCAAAAAGAGCCCAAATTATACCTCTCTAAAGGGGAGATTCAGGAGGCATGCGCACAGGCAGTTGGAACAAGACATATGCAAGGGTGACACATGTGCTTGGGCTGTAGATATATATGTGTGCTTTCTTTGTTACAAGTTGACATGTATGATATCTTATTTCAGGTCTTAATTCCTAAGTTCACAAGGGGCATCCTGGCAATCTTAGGGCTAGTTGGTTTTACTATTTCCCAAAGATTCATTTCATTGAGATGGATGGTGGTGGTGGCTTTCCCCACTAGTCTGCCTGCCTGCTTCAATGTTAAACAGTGCAAATTGAGCCTCAACAAATCATGAGAGAATGCTCTAATTTTTTTTCTCATTTTTCCTTTTGCTGTGGGGGCTCTCTTTAGGAAACCTCTCCCACAATTCTCACCTAGTTTCAGGTTTCTAAGATTTGGCAACAAGATCATCAAATACAGTAAGATCTGGAGGAGAGGAAATGATTGAAAAAAAAAAAAAACTTGCTACTTATTAGAAGAGAAATGATGTCCTGTCATTGATGCCAGGGTAGATTTTGAAGGGCCAAATGTATTGACCTCTGGGTAAAATGGGTTTATTATCAGACAGTCTTTGTATAAAATCTTAACTAATGACAGTGTCAGAACAGCACAGTCAAGTCAGCCTCGGTGTGCAGTTGCAACAGGGGTGGAGGCTAGATTCTGCTGACATCTGTCTGGCAAAGACTCTGCTGTTTAGAACCTCTTGCTAATCAGCAGCTTGCCCAGACTATTTTTTTGCCGTAGCAGATCATCTTCCACTGAATTGTAATGCAGATTAGGGGGAAATGCTGTCCAGGCTTATAAAGGACTGTCACAATTAGTGGTGGTAGTCTAGTCCTTGAGTGTTCTAAAACCAAATACAGCTTTATAAAAAATTAAATGTCATATTATGATCAGAAGAATAGTTTGAATTAATGTCAAATGAGATACTGTTTCCAGTAGAACATGAACCAGATTTTTTTTCCTTATTTACTAGTATTTAATGAAGGGTATGATTATATGTGATAAGATGAACTATAAAAACCCTAAGCAAGTGATAAAAAAAAGGAAAACTGATGAGTGCGTTGGTTAATAATCTGTAGAATACTGGAAAAGGACATAATCTCATGTAATCCATGAACTACATGACAATATGGGTATTGCAGTTTCTTTCATTTACAAAGGAGGAAATAAAACTATTTTAATAAGCAGTAGTTCTCAACTGGGTGTGATTAGGTGCCACCAGGGACATCTGGCAGTGTCTGAAGGCACATCTACATCTCACAACTGGGGCAGAGGAGAGAGCTGCTAGCATCTGGTGGACAGATGTTGCTAAGCCTCCTACTTGTATAGGCCAGTCCCCGTAACAGTGAATCACTGAGACCAAAATGTCAATATTGCTGAGGGTCAGAACTCTTGCACTGGGGTAATACTATCCACATGGTAGAAACAGCAATATAGTCCAACTTTTTGACCCCCAAATGTTGTGCTCATTACAAATGTCCTGCTCTTTGTCTTATCAGATGCTTTTAATATTGGAAAAAAGTTTGCAAGAAACATTTTCTTTTGTTTACTTATTTTACTTTATGATTTTCTATGCTATTTAAGGAAAGTCTGTCTAGAACTTCTTAAACTGTATTGTGCAAAATGAATGTGGGGGTCCTGACATATTTGATAACAACAAAAGTTTTCCAAACAAGCAATATCAATAATTAACTACATAATGAATTTAAGATGTTTCTGGCAGTGCTTACTTATATGCATGTTCATGTCTCGGATGGAAGCGACGAGAGGAGAAAATATAAGAAGTCTTGTTTGAGGTCCTGACACTAGGAAAATTAGATCCTTTGGGCTTCACACAGAACTGAAGAAGAAAGAGTATATCTCTACAGGGAGGTGACGATACAAGACAATAGAGCAGGTATAGTGTTAACTATGGAAAACATAATGAAATGTATTGACCTTAGCGGGTAAAGTTGGAGAACAGATGTGGGAGTTGGGATAGTTAGGGACTGATACTGAAAATAAAAATATAGTTTAAAAAATGGAATTTCTGTCGACTAGAGCATGCTGTTTAATAGAAATTGCAAGAATAAAATGACATCTGTCTGGTGAAAGAAATGTACTTCACTAAAACAATGGTGAAGGGTTGGAGAGATAGCACAGTAGAAAGGCATTTGCATTGCAAACCCAGGACAGACCTGGGTTCAATTCCCAAGATTCCATATGGTCCCCCACGCCTGCCAGGAGCAATTTATGAGCACAGGGGTTTCTGGGTAACCCCTGAGTTCTGCTGAATGTGGCCCCCCCAAAAAAACCCCAAAAAATAAATAAAACAGTGGTGGACATATTGATCGCTCCTGTTAGTTGACATGTTATTTCAGTTTGGAGTTTTGTGATTTCTGTCATCATATTTTCTTGATTCCTATTAGTGTTCTGTTCAAGTCGGTCCATGGTTTCTTTGAGTTCTTTCAGCATCTTCCATATTGCTTTTC
>PVKC010015218.1:6228-21710 GCA_004027635.1 Crocidura indochinensis | reverse complement strand
AAAAAAAATATATATATATAAAAAAAATATATATATATATATAGTTGCCTATTAAAGGAACAAATGCTAGAAGAAATCAAATGTCTAATACGAGGAGAGCAGATTGAATAAAACAGGTAATACCTCTTTTAAAGAGAATGCCTTTGGGGCCGGGCGGTGGCGCTGGAGGTAAGGTAGGTGCCTGTGCTAACCTAGGACAGACCACGGTTTGATCCCCCGGTTCCCCATATGGTCCCCCGTGCCTGCCAGGAGCGACTTCTGAGCGCATAGCCAGGAGTAACCCCTGAGCGTCACCGGGTGTGGCTCAAAAACCAAAAAAAAAAAAAAAAAAAAAGAGAGAGAGAGAATGCCTTTAAGTTGTAACAGGAATGAAGGATGCCACAGCAACTGGGATAGAAGCTATAGAATTTTTGCACATTTCATTTGGAAACTATACAAATGCTTTAAACCTTCACAAAGCAAAACCAAACCAAGATTTAAAAATAAAAAGCACTTGAAAAGCAAAGCAAATAATCTTGTGTATCAAGATGGCAAGAAAATTCCCTATAAAACAAAGTACGGTATCTTTTTCTAAGGATTAAAAAGGTAAAGAAATATTAAGCTGGTTTCATTAATCACATTGTTATAGTTATCCTGAAACTCTGAATCAACTTACGTAATTACGTTCATTGTTAGGAATCAAGATTTTCAGGTGAGGAAAAAACCCCACAAAACCCAGAAGTTAAAACATAAATTCTCAAGACCATCCTGAATAGGAATATATAGATTCATGATAGACTATTAACAAAATACATTCCTGTTTTTTGTTTTTTTTTTTTTGGTTTTTTTTTTTGACGCTCAGGGGTTAATCCTGGCTATGCACTGAGAAGTCGCCCCTGGCCTGGGGGACCATATGGGGCACGGGGGATCGAACCGAGGTCCGTCCAAGGTTAGCGCAGTAAGGCAGGCACCTTACCTCCAGCGCCACCGCCCGGCCCCCAATTCCTGTTTTTCTTAAAAAACATAAAAAATCATTTGAAAGTAAATATGTTTAGCATCTAGACTACCATCTCTATGTATCATTTCCATAACAAAGAAAAGAGAGCTCCATCCATGGAGAAATGGCTGATTCCAAGTGAAAGCAGAAAGAGTCTAGACTGGTTTGTTACACTAATGAGAGAAAATGTGAAGCAACTGATGTTACAATCAAAGAACTCAGGAAACAAGAGAAGAGGAATCCTAGTGGCCAGGCTGGGAAAACATGAACATCAAAATATGCAATTCTGGAGCAGAGAACACAGCTCAAAGGACTAGAGTGCGTGTTTGCCTGTGGGAACCCTGGGTTCTGTCCTCAGTACTATGTATTCACCAATTACTGTTGGCAGCAACTAGCAAGCACTGAGATAGGATCAGCTTGAATACTGCTGACTGAAGTCCTAAAACCAAACTAAAAGAAACCAAAACAAGCAATTAAAAAAACAAATAAAAAGTAATGTCTGGAAATATATTCAGCATTGTAAAAAAACAACTATGGATTCAAAATAATTTCCATCCAAAAATGGAAGAAGAGATTAACAGAAACTTCCTCAAAGAACAAATAAAGATGGCCAGAAGGCACATGAAAAACTGCTCCACATCATTAATCATCAGAAAGATGGAAATCCAAACATCTATGAGATTATCTCGATCACAGAGATTGGCACACATCACAAAGAACAAGAACAACCAGTGCTGGCAGGGATTTAGGGAGAAAAGAACTCTTATTATCTGCTACTGGGAATGTTGACTGGTCCAGGCTTTTGGAAAACAAAATGGATATAATACCTCTAAAAAGTAAAACTTATGACCTAGCAATACCACTTCTAGGATTATGATCTAGGGGCCCAAAACACAATGCAGAAAAGGCATCTGAACTCCTATGTTCATTGCAGCACTACTCACAATAACCAGAATCTGGAAAACCCAAGTGACTCAGAACAAATTAGTAGATTAAAAAAAACCTGTAGCACATCTACACAATGGAATACTATATGGCTGTTAGAAAATGGAAGTCATGAAACTTGCTTATACATGGATGGATATAGAGTATTATGATGAGTGAAATGAGTCAGAGGAAAAGGGATAGACATAGAGTGATCACACTCATTTACAGGACAATAAAAATAGATAGCATGGTAATAATATCCAAAGACAATAGACACAAGTGCATCTATCTGTTCATGGTAGGAAGACTGCCACAAAGAACAGGGGAGTACTGTTCGAGGAGAGAAGGACCACTTGACAACGATAGTTGGAAATGATCACTCTGGATAAGAACTGGGGTCTGAAAGGAGATAAGTGATACGCACGATACCCCTTCATACAAACCACAGTGCAAAACGCGTCCTTAGTGGGGCTCTGTCACAGCGAAGGCTCAGAAAAGCCCATCACAAACCACCCACCTGCTGAGCCTGGGCCTGCTGCGGCTGTTGCTGGTAAAATGTGCCCGCTGACTGCTGGGGCGGCTGTGGCTGTGGCTGTGGTTGCGGCTGCGGTTGTTGCTGTTGCTGTTGTTGTTGCTGCTGCTGCTGCTGTGGCTGCTGCTGTTGCTGCTGCTGTTGCTGTTGCTGCTGCTGCTTGAGGAAAAGTTGCTGCTGGTGCTGGGGAGTGGCCTGGGCCTGGGTGGGCAAACCCTGGGCCTGCGAGGAAGGTGGCTGTGGAGTGGGCGGAACCTGCGTCTGCTTGGGCTGAGGTTGGCTGGCTGCGGGCTGTGTTTTAGATGGGGGAGCACTCGGTAAAAGGCCAGGCTGACTGGTGGAGCCTGCAAAGAGAATAAATGTCCATATGGGCTTGAGAGAGCAATAAAAAGAGGGACAGATGTGGCTATTTAACCCCAAGCGCCCTGAATTCCTGTCTCTGAATCCGAAAGTATCTTCTTGTTTAGATATGAGTTTTGTAGTCTTCAAAAAGTTTCAGTACTGGGCCGAAGTGATAGCAAAGCAGTATGGCATTTGCCTTGCATGTAGCAGATCCCAGATGGATTGAGGTTCGATTCCCGGTACCCCATGTGACACCCCCCCGAGACTGCTAGGAGTGATTTCTGAGTGCAGAGCCAGGAGTAACTCTTGAGCAGCGCCAGGTGTTGCCCAAAAATTAAAGAACAAATGAACAACAACAAAAAAAGTTTCAGGACTAGGAAGGAAGCACAAAGGGGTGGATTGCACTAGGTCTTGCATTACAGAAGGGTCTCACTTTGATCTTTGGCACAACATGGCCCTCAGAACACCGAAGATGTTGTCTTGGTGACCCCTAAGACTACATCACCAAGGCAAGGCATTGCACTATCATGCCTGCATAGCCAGGTAAGTATTATGGGGAATGTTCTAAGCATTACTTGAGAAGCTGAGAGCCCCTTCATCTTAAATATATATGTGGACATACTGTGGTTTAATACTTGCCTCTTTCAGAAAGTCTTCCTTAATTCACCAATTTAGTTCATTACTCAGCATTCAATTTAAGTCAAAGTACTTTAAATCAGCCTTCTGAGTATTTGCACCTAATGGGCCTGATGGTGCCATATATGAACACAATTTCTGCACTCTGAGGAATATTGCAGGACAAAGGCATTCACTAAAATTGTTTTGTTTGGGGGCCACACCCTTAAGTCCTTAGAGGTTACTCCAGGCTCTGGGGACCATAGGGGTTGCAGGGACTCAAAGGTAGGTTGTATGCAGAACAAACACCGTACCAGGCCCTGCATTCTTTTTTTTTTTTTGTTTTTTGTTTTTTGTTTTTTGGGTCTCACCCGGCAGTGTTCAGGGGTTACTCCTGGCTCCATGCTCAGAAATTGCTCCTGGCAGGCACGGGGGACCATATGGGGCACCGGGATTCGAACCGATGACCTTTTGCATGAAAGGCAAACGCCTTACCTCCATGCTATCTCCCGGGCCCCAGGCCCTGCATTCTTAAAAGTGATACATGTAAGTCAGACAATCCCAGTCTGAATATCTGGCTATAAGTTGTTGGCTACTAAATTCGCCCAGAATCAGCATCTTGTTAGTGGTTGAAACTGATAGTTGAACTTACCTACTTGGTAATTTAGATATATCCACATTAGAAAGCTAAATATAGTCCTCGCATTCAAACAGAATACCCAATTAAAGTGATGACTGACCCTTTAAGGGAGAATTATGAAAGATACAATTCCTGGGTCCAGGACACAAACTAAGTGACAAAGCACATGCGTAGCATGAGCAGGGCTGAGTTCAATCCCGAGTGCTTCATAGCCCCTGAGCAACAGTGTACAGTCCTGGTGGCTCAAAAGCACCCAATTTCCCTGTGCTCACCAAAAGGCTAAGCATCACTGGCTATGGTGCCTAGTCAAAGGAAAAAGAAAACAATTCTGTGTCAAAAAGGTGAATCTTGGTCCTGGAGAGATAGAATGGAGGTAAGGTGTTTGCCTTTCATGCAGAAGGTCATCAGTTCGAATCCCGGTGTCCCATATGGTCCCCCATACTTGCCAGGAGCAATTTCTGAGCATGGAGCCAGGAATAACCCCTGAGCACTGCCGGATGTGACCCAAAAACCAAAAACCAAAAAAAAAAAAAGGTGAATCTTGAGGGCTGGAGAGATAGTACATACTAGTGATAGGTCAGCACACAACTGACCAGGGTTCGACCCCCACCATCCCATAGGTTCCCAGCGTCACTAGGAGTGATCCTTGAGTACAGATTCAGAAGTAACCCCTGAGCATTTTTACCTACGCTTAAAAGAGAAGGTGCAAACTCTAAGCCAATCCAATTACTGACCTGCAACCTGTGGTGGAGGCTGAACAGTGGCCCTCTTTCGAGGTGTCAGGGCAGGCTGGATGGGAAGGATTCCTGGGTTTGGCTGAGTCTGCCCAGCCTTAGGCCTCTGACGAGGTGCAATTGAAGTCTCTGTGGTGGGAATGGGATCTGTCAGTCTACAAAAGAAAAAGAAATAGAAAAGATTCATGTGTAAGGATGGAATAAGTAGACCAAGTGGGCTAGTTTTCCTCTCATGCTAAATTTCCAGATCTATTTAACTGATAATTCCCAAAGGATATTCCACAGGATATTACATATCAATGATGTTACAAATAAGATTCCCCAGGAAAATACAAATACAGAAAAATTCTTTTTGGCAGTAATTATGTCCTAAAATCCCATCTAATTTAGCATGATCTACAAGGTTTCATCTTTAAATTTTATTTTATTGAATCCACTATTACCTACAAAGTCCTTCACAGCTGAATTTCATATATACAGTGGAATCAGAGCCATTCCCACCACCATTCGTTGACCTCCCTCCACCAATGATCCCAGAGTACATTCTATACCACCATCTTTTGTTCCCTGGCCTGCCAGTATAACAGGCCCGTTAAAGTTTAGATTGTTAAAATTTAGGTCTCAATTCTATTGCTGACTTTGGCTTGGATATTTAGTTCTGACCATTTTTTTTTCCATCAATGCACCTGAGGCCAATTGGTACCTTGGCCCCCATCCTTTCTTAAGGTTTCATCTTTTCTTACTGTTGCATAACATTCCATTATGTACACATAGCACAGTTTCTTTATCCATTCACCTGTCATTGGACATTTAGCAAGCTTTAATATGTCATTCTAACACTTATAGCCATATCTAACCCAATTTAATACAGAGTAGATTAGTATGTGGTCTCTTTGCTTTACATAAGCAAGGAGCATCTGCTGGTGGCACTAAAGCCCAGGTGTAATTTCACTCATTTACAGCCATTCAGGTAGTTGTGTTACTTTGCAAACCAGATCAGTGCGTCCTTTGAGAACTGTACATCAGGGAGCATGGCAGAGATTAAGGCCAGAATAATCCAGCTTCATGAATATTTCCAGATTATATCTAACATGGACACCATGGAATATAAAACAGGAAGCAGGGCAATGGCTGCATCCAATATATGTCCACTATGTACTTTGAGCTTTTTTCACATGCACCCCAGAATGAATGCTCTGGAGTTGAGTGAAGAGCTGAAAATAAAAAAAAAGCTGTCATATTTGGGGAAGGCTACAGTATGGGGGAGGGAAGTGGGTTGGGAAATAATAAAGTTATTAAGAAAGCGGTAAAAACTATAAAAACCGAGGGTGAGGACATGACAGGCTTACATAAAAGTCAATCTACATGATGTACAAAATGATACATGTGGTTTTTTTCCCTCAGAGTAGCATTTTAAAAGCAGCTGGGTTTGGGATTCTACTAGATTTGAGCTCTAGTTCTCTTTGAATAAACTAGATATCGTGCATTGCCTCTTTCAGCCTTGAGTGCCCTGTGTATAAATGAAAGAAAATAATCTGCTTCTGAAAGCAAATACAAATGTCAAAGGCATTGATGACAGACTAAAGCACCATTGAATATTGGCTGGAGAGTACTCAGAATGTTTGTTTGCATAGACCTCAATTAGCCACAAGAAAATTCAGAGCTTTAAGATAGGGGACTTGGCTCTCACTTGTCCTATTAGCGTGATCTTGGGCAAATCACTAAATACGTAGAGGAGATAAGAGAATAGACAACAGAATACACCTGGCTCTGAGCTCAGGGATCACTCCTGGTGGGACTTGGGGAACCAAGGGTGCTGGATATTGAACACAGGTCAGCAGCATGCAAGAGAAGTGCCTTACTGCTATCCTATATCTCAGGTCCCCAAAACCAAAATCACATTACTTTATTTTTTTTTTTTTTTTGGTTTTTGGTGATGCTCAGGGGTTACTCCAGCTATGTACTAAGAAACTGCTCCTGGCTTTGGGGATCATATGGGATGCCGGGGATCGAACCCAGGTCCGTCCTGGGTCAGCCATGTGAAAGGCAAATGCCCCACCACTGTACTATCGCTCTGGCCCCAAAATCGCATTACTTGAGATATCCATCTGAAAATGTTCTATGCATACAACGTTCTTTAAATATTAGGAAATTAGATGTGAAAGTTATTTTACTGTTTCATTCAAATCCACACACTCCTATCTAGTATACTGTTGTATTTGCTGATAACTTTCCTTGCCATGGGAGTGTGGTAGAAAAGGGGCACGAGCACATCTTGAACAACCCTTTGAGCTTCACTGGGAAGACTTGGCAAGCCTGAAGAAAGACCATGGAGATCTTCAACTATAAAGAGTAAGAAAGATCAAGTTGGAGCCAGAGAGATAGTAAAGTGGTAGGGCTTTTGCCTTGCATGCGGTCGACCCAGGAGGGACCCGGTTTGATTTCCGATGTCCCATATGATCCCCCAGTCTGCCAGGAGTGGTTTCTGAGTGCAGAGCCAGTAGTGACCCCTGAGTGCCACTGGGTGTGGCCCAACAACAAATTAATCAATAATAAATGAAGTTAAAAAAAAAAAAAAGATAAGTACACTGGTCCTGTGCTCCTGAAACCCATAGCCAGGTTCACCCTGTGGCCACATTCTCTGTAAATTGCTCCCAGTTCTCCCATCCCAGATACAGGGAGATGAAGGGATGCAGTTTCTTTCGATTAAGGGATCCCCTTTCTCGCTGGTGGTGACTCTGTCCCCTGGACATCTCTGGTAAACCCTCTTCAAACTAAGTAGCAGTTTCTTTCTCTTTTTTGGGGGAATGGTAGTGGCAGTTTGGGCCACACCTAACACAGTTATTTCTAGGGCAACTCCTGACTCTATTGTAAGGTTTGATCATATGATCTGGGTAAGCCACATGTAAGGCAAGTGCCTTACTCCGGACCATCTCTCCAGACCATTGGAGTTTCCAGGTCACTTCTACCCAACCTTCTCTCCCTTCTGGAAGGGTGATATTTACTCACTGCCATTTCTCACTTTAATTTCTTTCTCTCACAGAGATATTTCCCCAAACACAATCCTAACTGCTTTCATCCTCTCCTGACATCTGCTTTTTGAAGAGGTTAGGTCTTCTTGGAAGACCCTCAGAAACCACACAATATAATTAGCAAGAGCTAGCACAGAAATGTCTTTTTGCTTCATTGACTCAGTGCTTTGATCTGTACTTTTAACCTACGATGGCTAGTCAGGGAAAGTAAGAACCAAAATGAGGTGAGTGAGGCTGAACAAAGGCCAAGACATATGCTTAGGTCAATTTATTAATCACACTACAGCATCCTCTCTGAATATCCCTGCACCTGCTCCCAAGCAAAAGAAGCAGCTGTGGAATTCTTGAGACTCTTTCAAATGTAGATCACTGTATTTCATTATAATCCTCCTTCCACTCCCAAAGAACAGCTTATGCATAGAAAGACAGAGCTGGCTTTCCTTCCCTTCTCTGTGCAGCCTCTAGTTATGGCTATTTAAATAATCAAGAAATACGAGGCACTCTTGCTTGCTACTCAGACAACCAGAACAACTAGGAGTTGAGCTCACAATGGTACTTCTTACCTGGCCTTTGGCTGGGTCTTTTTTGCAGCTGCCTCACTGGCTTTCACTGGTTCAGGAAGCTTTGCAGGAATGGGAGAGTTCTACACAATTAAAAGAAAGGTTTTTAAAAAGGAATTCACACATCTCTTTGAGAAAGACTAACTAGCATGACTGATCTGATGGAAATATATACTGGAAGCTTCAGAAGTCATTTCCAGGCTCAGAGATAAGTTAAATGTCTCAAACTGAACTCAGACCCTTGGGGACGGGAAGGATGTACTAAGAGTAAAAATGAGCCACCTGCACAGCACACTCACCATCATCTCAGCCCATACCAGGCGACAGTATACCCTGTGGAATTTTGGTGCCTTTCATCCTGGCGTGGCAGTGCATGGAAAGAATGGGAAGAGATGCCTGTAATCTGTACTACTAATCAAGTTCTCAACTAGGCCTTTGGGAAGCCAGAGCACACTAATGCGCCAAACCAATGTATGTTCGATCTTCCAGTCAGAAGCTGGGAGATCCACAGCCATAATATGCCTGGTTGCTGAGTCAACACCTCACCCAGGCAGGTGAGACATGCTGCAACCCAGAAGATGAGCAGGGCTCCTTCCCTTAGTTTTCCCCACCACACACCTATCACCTCCTCCTGGGATAGCACAAGACCACAGCTCCCCAGTACCGAGTGCAAGAAGTCAAATGACCAGGACTTGTGACTTTTGTTCCTAGTAACCAGTTACCTGTACAAATGCCTCTCTCCGCCCCCATTTTTCAGTTTTTAGGCCTGACATCACTCAGGGGTTATTCATGACTCTGAGCTTAGAAATTACTCCTTGCAGGCTCGGGGGAACATTTGGAGTGCCGGGGATGGAATCCGGGTCAGTTGCATGCAAGGCAAATACCCTACCTGCTGTGCTATTGCTCTGGCTCCCATTCAAAGACTTTGAATTAAAATTCATGGTACCTAAATTGATGATGGGAAAGTGAGGTAGGCAAAGAAAATGCAGCTCTGATAGGTTATCATCCAGTAGTCATGCTTTTAATGTGGGAAAACCAGTAAGTGAAATACTACTAACAAAAATTACTTCCAGTACTGGAGAGATAGCATGGAGGTAGGACGTTTGCCTTGCATGCATAATGGTGGTTCGATTCCCAGCATCCGATATGGTCACCCAGTCTGCCAGGAGTGATTTCTGAACATAGAGCCAGGAGTAACCAGAGTGTTGCCGGGTGTGACCAAAAAAAAAAAAACAAAACAAAACAAAAAACAAACAAACAAAGAAGTATTTCCAGTAGGTATCTCCCATTTCCTTTAGGTTTCCAGGGCTGAGATATTGCCTAGCTCCTCTCACACCCTTTTAGCATTCTTCCCTTGGATGGGATAAAAGGTAACTCATTTCACTGATAAGACAGGGAGGAAAAAGTGAGTTTCTCTGGTTTTGCATTTACTATCCTTCCCTTTGGGAAGAGCTTCCTCTCAGGACTCAGGCATTCACTGCTCAGTACAGAGGATCTAATATTAGGGAGCAGGATTGGTCTGGCTCTATTCTCTCACTCAATGTGATCTACAACAATGGAATATTCTGAGCTTCATTAGAACAATTAGCACAGCTGATTCTGTAGGAGTGGAAAAGGCATATTATTTATCAGGACCCAGGTCCCAATCGTGGTATCCAAAGTTCAACACTGAAAGAATATAGTTAGAGAACTCCAGATAAGAACATAGTATTTATTATAGAACTTATTACAGAACCATAACATCAGTAAAAAAATTCTTTAAGAGCTGGATCATTCCAAGGTATGACTATAAAAACATGCTAACTATAAAAAGAATATTTCTAACTATTATATTCTGAAAACTGTGAATTACAGAGTTTAGAATTACTTAAGTGTAGAAACATTCTAGTGTTCTTTTTTTTGTTTTGTTTTGTTTTGTTTTTTGGGGCCACACCCTGCAGTGCTCAGGAGTTACTCCTGGTTATCTGCTCAGAAATAGCTCCTGGCAGGCATGGGGGACCATATGGGACGCCGGGATTCAAACCAACCACCTTAGGTCCTGGATCAACTGCTTGCACGGCAAACACCGCTGTGCTATTTCTCTGGCCCCACATTCTATGTTCTAACGTACACATATAAGTGGAAGACTAAAGAGAAGGAACAACAGCAGATGCAAATATCAAGAAAACTCTGCTACACTGAAGGGGTACAGGAGCATGGAGCTCATGGTCCAGGAGGCATGGAGATAAACTCCTAAGTCTAACGCCAGGAAAAAAGACCTATGTTCATCCAAGAGGCATGTGTCTTGGTGAACTGTCAACAAGGTAAGAGACCGGTGAATCTCCACTCAGAAGTGTTCAACTCGGGGTTGGAGAGATAGCATGGAGGAAAGGTGTTTGCCTTTCATGCAGAGGGTCATTGGTTCAAATCCCAGCGTCCCATATGGTCCCCAGAGCCTACCAGGAGCGATTTTTGAGCATGGAGCCAAGAGTAACCCCTGAGCACTGCCGGGTGTGACCCCAAAACAAAAACAAAAAAAAAGTGTTCAGCTCAATCTCTAAGGCACATTTCCTACATTCCTACAGTGTTAGGGCCTCTTTTAGAATTGAACGGCACAGGAAAATGGGATTCTCATTCAAAAAATATCTTCAGTGTTAGCTTTGCTTGAGTGCCCCAACCAGTTAAAGGGGATATCATAAAGGTATAAACAGCTGGTTAACATCCTCAAAGATTCTAAATGACAAGTTGATTATGTTTACTTCCCCTAATAAACCTCTTTCACGTACCTGTACATTGGGAACTGGGCATTCTTTCTTGAGTAGTTTAAATGAGAAGTAGGAGACTTGGTAAATATCTGGCCTTTTGTCGGGGTCTGGTTCCAACATATATCCTAAGACAAATGTGTAAACTTATTTAATGATGCCCTAACAGTTACCACATTAAGTAGGAAGTATAATTTCTCTATGATCAGAGATCTTGTTTTAAAATGTGCAGTAGTTTAATTTATAAAAGTCTATACAATTTGGCATACATATTTAATCCTTTAAGTTCTCTGACCCAGAAGCAACAAAGTTTTAAAAACTTTAGCAAAAATATAATGAGTCCTATACACCATGCATAACACAATTCTGATGCAAGATCTCTATAGCACCTTTATAGTCACTTAGAAGTTACTAGAGTCCTTAGCTTTAGCTATTTTGCCAAATAAAAGTTTATTCTTTTTAATGAAAAGATGTGATTTTTGGATCATAACAGGTGGTATTCAGGGGTTAATCCTAGCTCAGTGCTAAGGTCACTCCTATCAGAACTTGGGGTACCATACAGTAATGGATATCAAATATAAGGCTCCCACATGCAACATGCTCTTTGAGCTATCTCGATGGCCTACCCCAAGAATTTATTCTTGACTATAAAAACAAAACTTAGGGCTAAAGAGAGAGTGCATCAGGTAAGGTATTTTGCTTTGCATACTGACAACCTGGGCTCAATCCCTGACATCCTATATAATTTACCAGGACTGATCCTGGAGCACAGAGACAGAAGGAACACCTGAGCACTACCAGGTGTGATTTTCCCCCTCCCCCCCAAAAAACCCCGAAAACAAAACAAAAAGAAAAAAAAAAACTCACATTTTATTAACTTATTTATTCTCTTGATTTTTTTTCAATCTGGAAAAACTATTATGTAAAAATACATCTCTGTATTTACCATAAACTATGAATTGGCCCTTTAAACTTCTGCCTATTCTCAAGGATACAGAGAGAACAGTACTGGTGGAAATGCAGACTGATCCAAACTTTTTGGAAAAAAATATGGATATTCCTAAAAAAAAAAAAAAAAAAAAAAAAAAACCCTAGAAACTGGGGGCCGAGCAGTGTTGCAAGCAGTAGGGCATCTGCCTTGCGCGTGCTAAACTAGAATGGAACACAGTTTGATCCCCTGGTGTTCCATGTGGTCCCCCAAATCAGGAGCAATTTCTGAGCGCAAAGCCAGGAGTAACCCCTGAGCACCACCGGGTATGCCACAAAAATAAAATCAAAAACAAAACAAAACAAAAAAGCAAAACTTAGAAACTGAGCTCCCATTTGACCCAGCAATATCATTTTTGGGAATATGTACCCTATGGGTCCAAAAACACAAAGCAGAAAAGGCATCTCCACTCGTATGTTCATTACAGCACTATTCAAAATAGCCAGAACCTGAAAACAACCCAAGTGCCTGAGAACAGAAGAATGGATAAAGAAACTATGGAACACTTACACTATAGAATGTCATGCAGCTATTAGGAAAAATGAAGTCATGAAATTTGCTTATACAAGGATGAATATAGAGTACTATGCTAAATGAAATAAGTCTGAAGGAGAGGAATAGACATAGAAT
This sequence comes from Crocidura indochinensis, assembly GCA_004027635.1. Taxonomy (NCBI): domain Eukaryota; kingdom Metazoa; phylum Chordata; class Mammalia; order Eulipotyphla; family Soricidae; genus Crocidura; species Crocidura indochinensis. Next base: position 8,993 of record PVKC010015218.1, on the reverse strand, counting down.
GATGGTGCTCATCCATGGGATATTAAAAAATTAGTGTGGTAATACCCAAAGACAATAGAGACAAGGGCCAGGAAGTCAAGCCCATGGTAGAAAGCTTGCTATAAAAAGTGGAAAAGTGCAGTTGGGACAGAGAAAGGACCACTATGACAATGATAGTTGGAGAAGTACTGGAAGTACTCCAGAGAAGTACTCCGGAGAAGTACTGGGTGCTGAAATGATGTAAAGTGGTATGTAGGATAACTCTTCAGTAACAATACTATAAACCAGTATCTAAAATGAGAGGAGGAGGAGGAAGAGAAGAAGGGCATTGGTGTCAGGCAAAGTGCACTGGTGAAGGGATGTTGTATGACTACAACCATGAACGACTTTGTAACTCGATCTCACAGTGATTATATCAAAATTTTATTTTAAAAACATCTGCCCTTTCTGAAGCGGAGTCTTTTATAAGATACATAAATGTGGGCCCGGAGAGATAGGACAGCGGCATTTGCCTTGCAAACAGCCGATCCAGGACCAAAGGTGGTTGGTTCGGATCCCAGCATCCCATATGGTCCCCCGTGCCTGCCAGGAGCTATTTCTGAGCAGACAGCTAGGAGTAACCCCTGAGCACCGCCGGGTGTGGCCCAAACACCAAAAAAAAAAAAAAAGATAAATAATGTAAAATAAATCCCATGTTGTGAAATCATCCCACATGCTGTATTTCCACCTTCGGGTCTAAAGAAGCAGGGTAGTGGCAAAGGATTAATAAACCAAGCCAGTCAGGAGAGAATCATGGAGTCAACTTGCTTCTCATCTCATGGTCTCTGTGCACCAAGTCAAACTGACTTTTCTTTATTCTCCCAGTACAAATTTAACCGGGGAGGCTGGGTAAAGTCAGAGACAAAAGTACCTATCCAGGTGGAGTTTAACAAGTCAAAAGGCTTAACGAAAAGGAAGTTGGGGGAATGCCTTTGTTTCGGTTTAATAGCTGGGTGTCATCTTATAATTTCACCCTTTCTGTTCAAACAAAAAAAAAATGAGAGAAAAGCTACAAAAGATTTGTTCTACTGTTTTTTCCTCCAGAGTTGCAAACCCCAGATCAGACAAGAATATGGAAAAAGATGACTGTACTGAAATGATGTATGCACAATCTAATGCTGCTTTTTACAGTTCACCACCTCATTGCTGCTGAAAGAATTTTTTTCTTTTTATTTCCCCAACTTTTACTGTGCCTATGTTCTGATCTGGGGTTCCCACCTTTGGCAGAGAATAGTAGAATTTGTAGCCTTTCCCAAATTTTGTTTTGAACAGAAAGGGTGAAACTATAAGATGACTCCCATCTATTAACTTAAAACAAAGGCCTATCCCCTAACTTCCTCTTTCCTTTAAACTTATTCCTTTGACTTGTAAAACTCCATCTGTATAGGTACTTTTATCTCTCTCTTGACCTTCCACCTCGTGGTGATTTTGGACTGGTTTAATAAAGAAAGAGCGGTTTGCCTTGGCATGCAAAGACAATGAGGTGAGAAGCAAACTGACTCTATGATTCTCTCCTGACTGGCGTGGTTTATTAGTTCTTTACAGCTACCCTGCTTCTTCAGACCCATCTGCCTGAAGGTGGAAATACAGCATGTGGGGTGATTTCACAATGTGAGACTCCTTTTACTTACAAACACACAGGTACACATAAAAACAGCAAAGCAAGAAACTTATTACTTAAAAGACCAAATGAATAGTTTGGACACAAAATTTGGAAAGGATCCATGTGAAGAAGCAGCAGAACTTGAGCTGGCCCTTGAAGTCATGTTAAAAAATTAGTCGGTGTAGCAGAGAAACCAACAATCCAGGTGGATGAATAATCTAAGCAAGCTGGGACTGGGAGAAAAGCAACAGAATGCCTTACTGCCAGGAAACGGGAGTCAGAAGGATAGGGCAGAGTTTTGTTAGTGAGTCAGGAAATTAGGCTGGCTGGTTGGATAGAATCAGAATAGAAGGATCTTACATGTGTGCCAAGAATTTGGGTCCTACTGTAGGGCAGTGAGGGTGACTGAGCAGGGACAAGGATAGAGTGACATTTTATAAGATTAATCTTGTGCTGAAGAAGTGCAGGATAATTTAAAGAGAGAGAGGGGATGCAATAGTATAGGCATGAGCTGACAGCCTGTAGGAACTATAAGGCAGAGAAAGGAAACTGAAGAGAAGGCAAAAGAAACAAATGCCCCATAGTAAATGACAAACTCCTCTCTCTTGCCAGCTATATACACGAAGAGATCTTAAATGCCAGTAACCCAAGGCTTGAATGGTATCATCACTGATAGAAAAGGAAAAGCAAGGAGATTCTTGAATTGGGAATAAAAGAGACAGGAAGGGCAGAGATGATGCATTTTTAGACCTGCAAGTTTAATTTAGAGGGACAGTAGATTTTTCAGAGTTTGCAGAATCAGTGTTAGATTCATGGAGCTGTTTTTCCTAAAGTGAATGTGCTGCACAAATTTCACCAATTTTGCCATATTTCCTTCCAATTTCATTTGAATAGCTGCAATTCTAGAATAGGTTTTAATTCCTCCAAAATTCAATAATTATTGGGACCGGAAGATAGCATGGAGGTAAGGCGTTTGCCTTTCATACAGAAGGTCATCGGTTCGAATCCTGGTGCCCCATATGGTCCACCGTGCCTACCAGGAGCAATTTCTGAGCATGGAGCCAGGAGTAACCCCTGAGCACTGCTGGGTGTGACCCAAAAACCAAAAAAAAAAAAAAAAAAAAAAAAAAAAGTTCAATAATTA
>PVKC010015217.1:0-21482 GCA_004027635.1 Crocidura indochinensis | reverse complement strand
GAATGAGAATTTTATAAAATATATTTATTAACTAGAAAATAAAAGTGATAGATATAGAATATATTAAAAACCAAAATTTTTATATAAAATTGCACCATTTTGTTATTTTTATATTAGTAATCTTGTTTTCAATAATTATTCATCAGTTGATGCCAGAGCAATAACAGTGGTAGGGCATTCACCTTGCAAGCAGACAATCCTAAATGCCCAGGTTTGATTCTAGGCATCCCATATGGTTCACCATAAGTCTGTCAAGGAACTATTTCTGAGTGCAGAACCAGGAGTATTCTTGAGAGTTTCTGGGTATGATCCAACCCCCCACAAATTAAAACTATATTATTCATCAGAGGTCACCTACTGTTTGCTTTTCAAGATATTATTCATGGAAATTAAAAAAAATAGATACAGCTCTATGAAGCAGACATTCTAATTGTGGTCCTATGCTGAGATATTTTCCTGTGGGAAATGACATTATCTTTATGGGAAAATGTGATTCCTTCTAAGTTGTTAATGTACTATAAATATTATTCATAATAGACATTCTGAAATAGAGTAAACATTTAATATTGGTTAAAATGCAGTGCTTGTATTTAATGACGCACATATAAAATGCTTACTTTTATATGGAATAAATAAGTTATAAAATTTTTAGGATTAACTTTTTTTTCATTAAAATAAATTGTACATCACACCATTTTGAATTCCAATAAACTAGGACAACTAAATCAGATTTTTACAATCATTGCTGATTAAAAGTAAGAGTATCTATCTGAAGATAAAGAGTATATATTTAAAATATTTTTCAAATAAAATATTTAAAAGAAAAGTTGTAGAAACACAGTATTTGTAGATTGCATAATATAGATTGCATAATAAAAAGGAACAGAAACAAAAATAATGAGGTAAACTAAATTCTTTACCTCTGTCTGACAAAACTAGATGTAGAATTTTGGCAATCTCTCTTATTTATTTATTTATTCATTTATATTTTGTGGGTTGGTTTTGTTTTGAAGCCAATACCTGGTTACACTTAGGGATTACTCCTGGCTCTGTACATAGAAATCATTCCTGGCAAGCTTGGGGGAGGGGACGGAAATATGGAATGCTGGAAATTGAAAGTGGTGATCTAAGAGTAAGGCCAACTATCGCAATACAACTGTATTTTTTAATTTCATGATTGTGTAATTTACCTATTCAATGAAAATGTGACTAGACCATCTTTATATCACCTTTACCTCTAATACTTGATAGTTTCCATGTGCTTTCTTTCTTTTTGAACTTTGAGCCACTCCTGGCATCTGTCAGGAGTTACTTGTGGATCTACACTCAGAAATCCCTCTTGACAGATTCAGGGGAGATAATAGAATGATTGAAGATCAAACCCAGGTCATTTCTCGGTAGGCTGCATGCAAGTCAAATGCCCTACTGCTGTGTATTCGATTTAGTCTTCCATGTACTTGCTAAGGTTTAATCTTAATCAAGGACCAGAGACATATAGTACAGTGGGGAGGTATTCATCTCACATATGGCAGACTTAGTTTCTTATATGCCACGACTGTCTATGCAATTTTCTGAGCCTTGTTAGGAGTAATTTCTAAACACAGAGCTAAGAGTAAACCCTAAGACAGATAGCCTTGCCCTCACCAATAACAGCATAAATATTAGGTACTTGAGTAAAATTTATTCAGTAAAATTTTTCATTCAAAATAAGACATTTCTGCAGGCGAGAAGACAGATGCTCTTTTCGCAGAACCAATCTAATGGCTTCTCTAGCATTGCATATGACCCCTTCAACTTTGCCTAGAGTGTTTTCTAAGCAAGGGACAGAAATAAAACTGAAGCCTCTCCGGACATGGTCTAAACACAAACACACATACACACTCACACTCACACACACACACACACACGTTTCAATAGAATAATCTGGAATTGATATGATCAATACTGCACCTTTCAAATTCTATACATTTGAAACATTTTCCCAATGAATATAGCCAGAGGTTTTCTGTGACACAGAAATTAATTATATTAATTGAAATTTTCATCAAATGATAATGAAAATAAATCCATTAAATATAAATATTATATTGATTTGATTTAAATGGATTTTTACTGTGCTCTATTTCCCTCAACCATCTATGCTTATTATTTGTCATTCTCCTCCAGGGAATAGTTCTCTCATTTATTTATTCACTGATTTATTTGTATCAGAATAAATAGATGGGTAGAAGTTCTATGCTGTATGTTTTGTTCCTTAAATATTGCTCATATCTTCAATTATAGTATATACCTCAGAATTTCAATTTCCTGTACTTTTTTAAATTTTTCTACATACTTACTGTACTTCTTATTCTTTATTTTTCAAGGTACAAATCTAAATGTTACCTTCAGTGGATTTCAATATAAATAATTTACTCTAGTTTCCAAGTTCTTCTCTAAACTTTAAGACCACAAAGAAAAAAAAATTAAGAAGTTGATAAACTTTATAACTGTCTCTGGGGGAAATTGACTATGTCTTTTATGCCTGAGACTGTCACATAGAACAATGACAAGTGCAGCAAAAGTATCCAATATTTTTCTTTTAAAATAAATTTAATTATTAATAAAGCATAGTAAAATAAAATTTTGATACTGTTCTTTTTTAAAACTTTATCTCTGCTGCAAACAAGAAATAATACAAATTTTCATATTTTAACAAGACAGCAAGTAGCAGAAGTGCTGAATATTCTCCTGATATTTTATTTTCTTTTTTACTTCTTTCTTTTTCTAGTTTTGGGCCACACTCAGTAATGCTCAGGGGTTACTCCTGGCTTTGCACTCAGAAATTACTCTTGGCAGGCTTGGGGGAACCATATGGGATGCTGAGGATTAAACTCATTTGCATGCAAGGCAAATGCCTTACACTATTTGTACTATCTTTTGGTGCTCTCTCCTTTTTCTATAATATATAATTTACTCGGGTTAGCAAATTATTCTCTGAGATTTACAGATATAATCATGAAATGAAATATAGGTTTTTATTTACATTTAAAAAAATTATTCAGATAATTGTGTATAAATAGGAGCAAATATTAGAAAGCATTTCCAAGTAGGAAACTAATATTTAAGAAAAGTTTATATTACAAGATGTCTACATTGAAATTAGCAGTATAACTCACTAAAAGAATTAAACAATTGTTCATTTTAGATAAACTGAACATAAAGACTTAACAATTTGACTTCATTTTGAATTTTTGTATATCTTATAAACATGCATATACTTAATGCAAAAAATGTGCCATTACATGTAAATTATATATAGTATGTATCTCACAAATGTGCATTATATACATCCAGTATATAAATATTAAGAAAATCATAGGTATATTCACTATATTAATGAAATATAACATCTAGAACAATTCAAACATGGGTATTATAATAAACTATAAAATATTAATTAAGTGGAATGTTATGCAACAATTTAAACAAAAATATTTGTTATAAAGTTAATTTCAAGAGAATATTTTAAGACACAAAATAGTATATCTTCTACATTTTTATGTGAAGAAAATATAATATTAATTAATGTTCAGCCCAATTAACAAATTACCATGAAATCAGTATAATCCTTGATGGGAATAAGATTAGTGAGAAAAAAAAGAGATTAGTGAAAATCGGAAGAAATTAGTTACAACATCTGATTATAGTTAAAAATTTATATCTTTAGGGACCAGAGAGATAACACAGCAGTAAGGGCATTTTCCTTCAAGAAGCCAACCCAGGATCAATGGTGGCTTGAATCCCAGTGACATCCCATATGGTCCCTCATGTCTGCCAGAAGCAATTACTGAGCAGAGAGCAAGAATAACCCTTGAGCGCCACTGGGTGTGGCCCCAAAACAAAAATATATCTTTAGCTGGATTTGTTAATGCATTTAGTTTATAAAATGGCATTAAAATATGTTCTATGTTATTTTGTATAGACTACAATAGACTACTATAATTTATTTCATTTAAGACAAATTGTATATATGTTTTCAACTGCATAGCACTCTATTACTCACAAAAGCTTACAATAAGTACAATAATAGACCAAGCAATGTTTGATATCTAGTTAGTTATATACTAAAGTTTCATTATGTTGATAGTGGCTTCCAAGCTTTGCTCAGGATTTCTGGGATCACTTCCAGTGGTACTTTGCCAATCAGGCTAGTTATTTCACTGCTGGTTCTTTCAAAACAGTGCTGTTTTGTCCCAGAGGAGCATGGGTTCTTCAAAGATGCACTTAGTGATGTTTGGTTGCAAGGGTGGGAATGGGAACATCTCCAGACCTAGGTGTACTAATACTTGGAGACCCATGTGATCTTGAAGTTTCAACTTGGTCCCTGAAGATCCACTTCTCACCATGAAGCTACTGTCCATCCCTGCAAACACAATGATGACAGTTAAGGCCTGTATATCTCATACAGTTTATGATTGGTACAGACTACAAATATAATTTTCATTCCATCTGAACTTCTTCCTATATAACAGTAAAGCTTTTTAAATATATCTCAAAATGAAGGATATTTTGCCAGGTGATTCTCTATTTAGAAGGTTGAAAAAAATCTATCATCTATCTATCTATCTATCTATCTATCTATCTATCTATCTATCTATCTATCTATCTATCTATCTATCTATCATCTATCTATCTATCTATCTATCTATCTATCTGTCTGTCTGTCTGTCTATGTATGTAATCTATCATCTATCTAACATCTATCAAATGAAGATGGTGAGTATTTTCCAAAGAAGCTCTTTATATTTTTTTCCTTTCTCCAGCATTATCAGTGATTTAAATAGGATGGGAAAAAATAAAACATTGTATTGTAGTTAAATATTGTCACCTGTCTTCTGATTCTTTGCATGGCATAAATTATCTTCTTTAGTAGGCTTGTAAAATAGGCTATCCATTTTCATTTATTTTTATATTATTTTGTTTTCATAAATGGCCAATTAATGATTCTTTTCTATCTACAAATGCACTATTTTCTGTCAATCTTGATTTACTCTAACCAAGAAATGCAATTATCTCACTGCATTATATATTGTAATTTACATATGTAAATATATTTATGACTTTCCATCATTAACTGGTCATATTCATAATCCACTACATTTTAAATATTTTACAAATTATTATGTTCTGCATACTGATCATAAATTGACAGTTAGGTCACAGATAACCAATTAAATGACTCTGGGTTATTATATTATTGTCTTAAGAAGAGCTTTTGTGTAGTAGAATATCAACCCACTCAAAATAACAATAATTATATGTTTGATTTGTAAAATGTCTGCTTCTTTCACTGCCACTGATTTGTATTATGTGCCGAAAGACCTCTTGACATAAAGCAGTCAAAGAATATTTTAAATCATGAAAGAACTGCCATCGTGATTTTTTTCTTTTGCTCTGAGCTTTTCTATTCCTATTTTCTTTATTCCCTTGTGTCTCTTTAAGTGCTGAAAGCTTCATTATACTATAGAAAAATCTAAGATATATCTTTGAAAAGATAAACCAGAGAACACCTAAGAAGAATATAGGCTTATTTCATATAATTATAATATTTTCCTTTGCCTTCTCACACAGAACTCTTCATTTTGGGGGGATTGTAATTGATCAGTGAAGTTCACATGTTTCAAGATTGTGTGCAATATGCCTTTATGATTTTCTGTTACCATTCTTAAAAATTTCTCCATACAGGTTACAATCTAATGAAGATACTTTACTATTACTATGCTCCTCTTACAATATTGGAATTATATTTTATGACATTATTGATTGAAAATTCATTAGAAGTTCTACATTCAATTAGAAATGTGTCATCCTATGTAATTAAATGCCACATTTTACATGGAGCATCAGCCAAGTCAATAATAGCTTAGGTCATCAACAGAAACACAGTTGCACTTTGAATAGTTAAAATGCTATATTTTTTTCTATTTGGAGAATCTCCCTTTTGAGGGAAAGTAGCACAGGTCTTCTATGAAAATCAAGTATGAATTTGCTTCTTCTAAAATTTAAACAACACAAAAAAACTGATGCCCACAACCTCAAAAATCAAACAATTTCATTGGCGCAGTTAATGGGAACATATTCAAAGATTCATCAGTTTGTGTTACAGTTGAATGGATCGTTAGTTTTCTTAAATTTTCAGAGCCACTAGTGAAATATGTTGAGATTATGCCCATCTATAGATCATTTCGTAATATATGAGGCCATATTTTGGCAAATTGCAAAAGCTGGAAAAAAACTCATAAAATATTTAGCATAAAATTAAAAACGAATTCGATGTTTAAGTTCAAACATCTAAAATCTATAGGTTTTCATCTCATCCATTAAAGCTTAAGTCATTGAAACAAATATAATTTTCCTATTGTTTAAAACAACAATCATAATATAATTATTCACGATGCCTTGATATTTTTGTCACTACCATTCATCTTTATTTCTATAAGGAAAATACTCCTTCATTTATTTTAGATTATTTTTAATGTAAGTTTGTGAAATCTTGAAATAGTATCCTTTCCAAAGAAGAAGACCCAGTAAATTTGGATTTTATGTTAGTGATTGTGTTCTTGTAAAGAATAGGCATTTATCAGTATAATAATAAAAAATAATGTATCTTCAGGGCCGAAGAGATAGCATGGAGGTAAAGGCAATTGCTTTGTATGCAGAAGGTCGGTGGTTTGAATCCCAGTGTCCCATATGGTCCCCCAAGCCTGTCAGGAGCAATTTCTGAGCATAGAGCCAGGAGTAACGACTTAGCGATGCTGGGTGTGACCCCGAAAAAACATAAAAAAAAATTAAATAATGTGTCTCCTGGAGTAAAGGTAGATATACAGATTCACAAGGATCAGAGAATTTCTCTTATAACAGTCCTTACTATGTTTATAGATATCAAACATATTTTTTGCATGCTTGGAGTCCACACCCATTGGTGCTACCCATTGGTACACACCCATCCATTAATGATTCTGGATCTCTGTTCAGGGATCACTTAGGGATCCCTATAACAGTAGAGCTTAGGAAACTATATGGGGTCTGGGGAATCAAACTAATCAAATGCCCTACGGACTATTCTATCTCTCCAGCTCAATTGTGTTCCTTTACTTAATTCCAGAATGGAGAATTAGAATGGAGAATTACAACTGAAGTGCTGATAATCTGGCTATTTTTCTTGCTTTGACAAATTCTCCTTCTTCAGATTAGTAATCTCATAATTTTAATTACCATCTATAAACATGTAGTATCTTAGTCAACTCAAGCTAAATGGGGCAATATAAAGTAATATATATATATATATTTATATACATATATATAATTTGGTGTTTTAAAGGCCATTTTTGTTTTATTTCTTACAATCTGTAATAATAATGGTCACATTTAAGGTTTGGTATATTTTTGCCATCCACAATCATCTGAAATTTGCAGTATTAAAAATAATTCTTAAAAATGCTCTCAAAATGAGTTATGATTTTATCTCCCGTATGTCCTATCAGCCCTCATTACTTAGTAATATATATTGTCATTGAATTTTTTTTTTGTCCCCAATTTCCAATCCAGACCAGGCAAGGGTCTGGGTTGAAGTGTATATAGGGTGCGTTTGCTGTACCTCCTTTTTCTATACAGTTCGTGTGAGGAACACAGCCTGTGGTAAGAATTGGGAGGCCTGTTGTCATTGAATTTGGATGTCCCAAAAGAAAAGAAATTATAAACTGAATTAAAGAATTAAAGCTTATGAAGATGTTATTTTCAAGCTAGAAATATTGTTCTGACCACATCAAATTCTAATGACTTTATGTTTTTGAGAAAGTGATGAGGTTTCCCCAGAGTGCTCAAGGGACCAAGGATCATTTCTCTTGATATTTGGCCAGGTTGTATGAGTTCTCCAGTACTAAAATATGCAAGACTTCCTTCCTTCCTTCCTTCCTTCCTTCCTTCCTTCCTTCCTTCCTTCCTTCCTTCCTTCCTTCCTTCCTTCCTTCCTTCCTTCCTTCCTTCCTTCCTTCCTTCCTTCCTTCCTTCCTTCCTTCCTTCCTCCTTACCTCCCTTCCTTCCTCCCTTCCTCTCTTCCTTCATTCCCTTCTTCCTCCTTCCCTTCCTCCCTCCCTCCCCTCTCTCTTCTTTTTTCTCACTCACTCACTCACTCACTCACTCACTCATTCCCCTCTCTCCTTTCTTCCTCTCCTCCTCTCACTCCACTTCCCTCCTTTTTCTCCTGTTTATGGATTAATTATAATGTATATATGTAAATATAATGTATGTATCATTTATCTGCTTCTTAAAAATTATGCAAGACTTGTACTGGTTCTTTATGCTATGTTCCCAACTCCAGAATACTTCCTTATTCTTAATATCAAAGCTTGGTTCATACTTCTCCAGGATGTTAGCCTACATAAAGAGAAGCCTAAAGGATTCCAACATAATTTTTGTTTAATTGCTCATTTTTCTAGTTAGATTATATGGGTCCTACATCACAAGGGCAAACATATTTGACTGAAAACCTTTAATCATATTTCACCACATTGACACACCCATCTGTGTGTAGATTGTGTGAAAATATTCTTGTACTTCATTCTGATATTACTGAACAAAAAATGTGGGCTCACTTAGAAGATGATTGTAAAAATGGGTGATTTGACTGCTACTTATTATATATGATTTTTAAATAGGTTAAAGCATAAAACTTAGAACTCAGTAAAGGAATATTTCAGATCTCAGAGGTAATAGGGAGAAAATTAGATTGATGACATTTAACAGAGTAATTAATTGCCTTATTGCTTTTTTCATGAAGGAAATTGACCACAGCATATTTTAAATATATTATTTTAATGATATTTTTTGTTTTGTTTTGTTTTGGCCATACTAGCCAACACTCAGGGGCTACTCCTGGCTTTGTGCTCAGAAATCGTTCTTGGCAGGATCAGGGGGATCATAAGAGATGCCAAGGGTCGAACCCAGGTCTATCCTGGGTCTGCCACTTGCAAGGCAAAGACATTACCACTGTGCTATCACTCTGGCCCCATTGAATGCTATTTTTTTTAAAAAAAAATCTTTCTTCATTAGTTTTGAGTTAGCAGCAATTTCCCAGAACATATTCTTTCCACACAGACGAAATACCTTTAGATTAATCATAGAACTCCACTGCCACTCTTTTATTTCTATGAGATAGACAATTATTACTTTGGAAAATAAAGTTCTAAGAAGCAAAAGATACATTTGTTTAGCACTCTGAATATGTAAAGTAGAGATGTCTCCCTCCTAATAAAATTTTTGTATGAGAAAAAGAATACTAAAATGATTTACTTTTACAATCCCCAACCCAGACTATCATTGCAATGCTTTATTCTGGAGAGATCTGTATAAGCACTTTTAAAAAGCACAGATCATATGTAAGGAAGACAGTTAAACACAAACCAAGAGACATATAAGAAACAAAACATCTATTTGTGAATTTACTATAAGGACCATCCTGTGAGAAACTGTAGGCAGTCTTGTAGAAACTGAGAGCTATCATTTCAGCGATAGGAAAAAATGGATCCTCATACTGCAATTAAATTTCTGCAAAGAAGTTCATTCTTCCCACTGCCTAGAAACCTGGAGATTCTGAATCCCAAAGAACGCTGAAATAAAATTTTAATTTGCAAGTAAGTGCATTCTATTCATATTCCTTTACATTTGTTTTTAAAATGTCAAGTTCATAGACGCTATGTAGAGAAAGACTTAATCCTAAATCTATGTATAATTACTAAGCGCTTTAAATTATTAGTATCTGCATTTGTTATTTTGCTATTGCTATTTGAGTAAAAATGATGTGTTTCTTTCTGTCATTTTAAAAATAATTTCCATAGTATAGAAAATAGTATGTTAACATCTTTGGCTAAAAAGTAAATTCCAAAGCATCCTTTGTGCAGTAGTTTTCCATTAAAATATTGTTGAAATGGAATCTTTTAAGTTCTTGTGGAGATCAAGTAAAATTTAGAGTAAATAGAAGATACATAAGTAAGATAACACATACAATCATTGATGAAAATATGCTTAAATATCATTTAAATTACATAATCAACAAATGAAATTATCTGAGATCAAATGTTAAGAATTTCAAAGCTACATAGCTCACTGTAAAATGCTTTTTATAAACCTCTAAGTAATTTAATAATCATATTCTAATTAACTTTTACAATATTAGATGTCTGGATGCTGGGAATTTGAACTTTTCTACTTCTATTCAAGGTAAACTTTTGAAAAATTCAATTTTACTATGTGTTGGTCATTTATTATTTGGCCTATTCTCTACTCATCAATTATCGTATCAAAATAACTACTTTATTAGTATTAAGTAGTTATTACTACATCATTACTACATTAATACTTTATCATTACTAAGGTTATCATTACTAAAATTTTCAGTTTGTCATTACTAAGTTATTGCTAAATATTGCTAAATAGTTACCATTACAGTATTACTAATTAAATAGTTTGTTACTAAAACTAAAGAATTTAATAGGCATTTTCAGGAACATATGTGAAGATTATATCTGGCGAGCAAATGTGTCTAAACTTTATTCTAAAGGGTTGAATTTTATTATAATATAAAACAAGTTCATGTAAATGTTCATAATATTTGAATATAAACTTTTAAATCCAAGGAAGTTCATTAGTAATATTTTAAATTCCAAATGATAAGTTTATTAATGCAACAACTGGAACTCCAGTAAAAGCATAATGTAAATTTTGAGGAACCTTACTTTTCTTGTCTTATATTGGGCCTGAGTGATAGCACAGTGGTAGGGTGCTTGCCTTGCAAGCAGCTGACCCAGGACGAACCTCGGTTTGATCCCCCGGCGTCCAACATGCTCTACCAAGCCAGGATTGATTTCTGAGTGCATAGCCAGGAGTAACCCCAGAGAGTCACCGGGTGTGGCCCAAAAACCAAAAACAAGCAAACAAAAAAAATTAAAATATATTGATCTCTAGGTCAGTTAAACACATGTCAACTTCTGATATTATTAATAATATTGTTTGCATTTTCACCATATGTAAAATATTGCTGTGATTCATTTTATTTTATACAACAAACAATTGCTACGTAACAAACATCCAAAATATATGTACTTTTACGTCTCTTAAACCTAATAGACAAATCAAGGTATGTTGAGCTAAATGTACTTGAGATTTTACTCATTCTAGATTGGTATATTTATATTGGTATATGAAGTGAAGGATCTCAAGAGAACAAGGTGGTTAACACGACCTCATTAATGCATTTGCTATGGGTTGGGTGTCAACTAGGGAGATATGAATAATTGGGTAATTTTCTCTTTGCTACATGGTAGCCTTGACTGGATTTATGGTAATAATAATTCAACCAGTTTTAATAAAAAGGAGTATGCAAGGTTTCTTTAAGAAAAAGCATCTATTTATAATAACTGTATTGTATTGTCAACAAACAAGAAGATATCAACAGCACTACCTAAAAAGAGTTTGAGAATCAGATCATAATGAATAAATTGATTTTATTTTACAATCAGCATTTCACAAGCGAATTTTCTTTTTAAAATAATTTTGTAAAATTGAGACACACACAGTTGTTCATGATTGAGTTTTAGTCGCATAATGAGTCCAAATTCATCTGTTCTGTAGTGCACATTTCCACCATCAATGTCCCCATTTTCCCTTCAGCCAGTACCCTCAATGCAAAACTTTTTCTGCTCTCTTCCTCTCTCTTCCTTTCATTCTTTTAGCATTATGGTATGTAATTGCATTGCTAAAGAGAAATCATGCATATAACGCCATCTTTTCAGAAGCACATTTTATTATTCAATTTTCATTTTTATTTTTAAGATTTATGTTATTCTGTACTTTATGCAGCTGGGATCTTCAACTATTTATTTTACTGCTAAGAAAAAACATAAATAAATTAGGATTAGGAAATGAAGAAGAGGAAGAAATAAACCTGTTTAGCTCAAAAATAAATCTAGATGTTGAGGTTAGTTTAATGCCTTGGTCAAAAAAATTCATGTCTCAGGCAATAAAAGTCTCAAGGCCATTTCTCATAGATTATGGACTAATGCCCTTCACAATACCCTATACATTCTCAAACCCCAACAACTTCAATTCTTACTTTAAATGCTCAGAAATAACTAATTTTTATTCTTGAGTTTTTTGTCTTTGTCATACTGATTCTTGCCTAAATAAGCACTATTTTCCTGAGGCAGCAAATTCTTTCCTAAGCATAATTTTGAACCTGACTTTTCTCATGGTGATATACTAGAAATCATTCTTAAATGAACCAAAGGACATAGCAGTTTGCTTAATTGCTACAGCGATAAATTCTATAAATCTCACCATTAATTATGAATATAGCTAAAATTGCAGGTACATTTAAGTAGGTGAAAATTTACAACTTAGAATAAGATCCTGTTTTCTGTGAAAGGGAAAGTGTGAAAATATAGTTTTTTTTTTTTTTTTTTTGGTTTTTGGGTCACACGTGGCAGTGCTCAGGGGTTACTCCTGGCTCCATGCTCAGAAATTGCTCCTGGCAGGCACGGGGGACCATATGGGACACTGGGATTCGAACCGATGACCTTTTGCATGAAAGGCAAACGCCTTACCTCCATGCTATCTCCCGGGCCCTGAAAAATATAGTTTTAAAGAAATATAAATAATATAATCACTATACACTGTTATATATTATAATATATACAATATATATTATGTAATATAAACCACTATGCATTTATACTAATTAACATATCATTTAGAAAATATTCTATAAAATAAAACATTGAAGGATCTGGAGTGGTGGTGCAGTGGTAGGTCATTTGCCTTGCACACAGCTGACCTAAGATGGACCGTGATTTGATCCGCTGGGGTCCCATATGGTCCCCCAAATCAGGAGCGATTTCTGAGCACATAGTCAGGAGTGACCCCTGAGCATCACTGGGTGTGGCTCCCCTAATAAAATCCCAAAAAACACATTGAAATGTATTTAGTATTATATAATACAGATGATATATTTGTAAAAGAAAAAGTCCAATAGAAATAAATTATTACATAAAACTATAATAATTTTTATAATAATTGTGAAAGATTTCTGTTAATCGTATTTTCAATAGACATCTGGATATTTTAAAACTCCTCAGTTGGAATAACCAAATCCTTTAATCTAATCTATTTCTTCATAGTCAAAATAATTAGATAATTTCTAAATATGTAAACAGTTCACTGTAAAATAAACACAAATTAGTCTTGAGAGAATTGTTAAACATTTTCAGAATGCTTTTTATGCTATGAGCATCTGCAAACACAAATTACTTTTTTGTTTGTTTTTAGCCCACACTTAGAGGCATTTAGAGTTTACTAGTGGCAGGCTTGTGGGACCACATGGCATGCTAGGGATCAAACCCACCCCATTATGCAATCCCTTTGGCCCCCAAATAACTTTTCTGAATAACATTTTTTTTTGGTTTGGTTGTTTTATTTTGGGGGTTGGGACACACATTACAGTCTTCAGAACTTGACTTCTGGCTTTGCACTGAAGATCACTCATAGCAGGCTCAGGGAACTGTATGTGGTGCTACAGATCAAATTTGGATAACGGTTGACTATGTGCAAGAAAAGGTCCCCCCCCCCCCAATTCGCTGTATTATTGATTCTGGAATGTATGGCATGTTTTGCTTAGGTGGACACAGAAAGTCACAAACCACATACAAAGAGATTGGATTTTGAAAGTGCACAGAGTATATGTTTGAGTTATCTTCTTTCACCAGTCATTCATGAGATAGTTTATGCTGAAAAACTATACAAAGAGAAAAAGTACTAGTTATTTATTACTTAGAAATGCTAAACTAGAAAAATATGCTGTATATAAAGCAAAGAGATAATCTGGAAAAATTGCCAGTAGAAAAGAACCTTAATTGAATGAGTTTACTGTTTTTTCTTCTTTGAAATTAGGCCTTAGTGTTTAAATAGGGTTACAACAATCCAGATGGAATTTTACCCTGAAAAAACACATCCACATTTCTTGTACACTTCATATTATTTAAAAAATCGTGAAAAAGTGGTTTTGGCTGAGTTAGGAAAAATACTTTAACATCTTATATCATGCACAAATGTTAATATTTTAAATGCTTATTAAAGTATAATCAAATTGTATCATTTAAATTTGAATTATTTTAAAGTAAATTTGGGGACACTGTGTAGTATACTTGCCTTGCATACATCTGATCTATGTTCTTTTAGACATGCAATAAAGTCCTATGAGCCCTGCTAGAGAGATACCTAAGTTGAACTTCAGTGAAAAGCCAGGAGTAAGTGCAGAGAACTCCCATGAGTAGCTCACCTCACCCTCAAATATTGAGAGTTGTAGAATGATAAAGTCATATAATTATCTTTTCATATTTTGGTTTCCTATTACACAGAATGGTGCTCAGAAGCTATACCTACTTGGGTATCACACCTGGCCATACCAAAAATCAACCCTAAGCCATAATCATTTAAAACATAAGCTCAACCGATGAATCTATTATTTAATTTTATATTAAATATAAAACTATCATCAAGATAGTATATTATGTTATAAAATAGAGTATCTAAAGTTATATGTAATGCATGTCATTATTTTCTTTACCCATAGGACATGCCTCTTTATATGTTGTATCACTTACAAATTTGAAAATAAAATGATAAAATATCAGTATAAAGGAAGCCAAATATTACTCTACAGACTAAAATGGAATTCTTTTTTTCTAATGGAATTCAAATATATTATACATCTAAGATTAAAAAAATAATCAAATTTGGCCATATGTTTTTTGTTTTTTTTTTTGTTTTTTGCTTTTTGGGCCATACCAAGTTATGCTTACGGGTCACTCCTCGCTATGTGCTCAGAAATCACTCCTGGCTTGGGGGACCATATGGGACAACGAGGGATCAAACCACTGTCTGTTCTAGGTTAATGCATGCAAGGCAAACGCCCTACCGCTTGTGCCACCTCCGTAGCCCCAAAGTTGGCCATATTTTACAGTACTGGACTCACATACAGATGAATTTGCTGATGGGATAATAATGTAAATATCTTTTATTTGGGGGTCATATCCATATCCATAAAGTCAAGAGGATATAAAATTTATCAACATTCTATTCGGACCATGATTCACTGAATGCAGAAGTGAAATATATCAGAACTGGAGAAATAATTTAACACTTGGAAATGTAAGAGCAATTAGTGTTTCAGAAAGTAAATCAATCTGTTTCAAGAAACAAACAAGAATAAAGGTATAAATTACAGTTTGTGATAATTTCTGACTGGGAAATAGTGGTATTAAGGGAGAATATATAGCTTTGCAAGCATTCATCAGAAAGGAAAAAAATGCCTGCATAGGTAAATGAATCACACAGCTTATGAAATGGGAAAATGGGGGCTGGAGCAATAGCAGAAAGGTAGGGCATTTTCTTGCACTTGGCAGACCTGGGATGGCTCTGAAATGATATCTGCCATCCCTTATTGTTCCCCAAGTCTGCCAGGAGTGATTTGTGAGTGAAGAGCCAAGAGTAAGCCCTTAGTACCACCGGGTATGTCCAAAACAAAAACAAAACAAAACTACATTGGAAAATGAATTATACAATAAGTTGAAACCTGGCAAATGGACAAAAACAACAACTTTAAAGTAGAAATTAATGAAGTTGGACATCCCCCCACAAAAAATATAAAAGATTAGTAAAAACAAGAGTTGCTTCTTTAAAAAAACAGGATTGATAAATTATTAGCAAGACTTACAAATAAAATGAGAGGGAGAGAACTCTAATAACCATAATCAGCAATAAAGTCCTAATAAACAGAATCATAAATGTCACAAAACACTACTAATATTCAATGGATATAGATTACTTTGAGAATCTTTGCGCCACAAAACAAAGGAAGCAAAAAGAAATGGATAAATTCTTGGGTTCCTATATTCTCTCAAGCTTGAAACTAAGATTATTTGGAAAACCTGAACAGACCTATGACTATAGAGGAAATTGAAACAATATTCAAAAAACTTCTTCAAATCAAAAGCTCTGGCCTAGAGGAGACTTACTAGCTAATTAACTCAAGCCTTTAAAAAGACCTGCTGGCAATATATTTTTAGAACTCTTCCAGGAAATTTAAGAAGCACAATCACTCCCAAATTATCTATTTAAATCTAAGAGCACCTAATTAATAAAAATAGATGATATTGACAACATCAGAAAAAGAGAATTACAGGTCAATGTTCTTAATGAAGATGCAAAGATTCACATAACCCACTAGCAAATAGAATCCAACAATTCATCAAAAGATTCACATGCTATGACCACATAGAATTCATCTTAGATATGAGGGTGGTTTAACATACAAAATCAAAAATTAATTTAAAAAATGATAAAAATCATATAATCAGGGGCCAGAGTAGTGGCACAAGGGGTAAGGCATCTGCTTTGCCCACTCTAACCTAGGACAGACCACGGTTTGCTTGCCCATTTGTTCCTTATGATCCCCCAAGCCAGGAACATTTTTTGAGTTCATAGCCAGGAGTAACCCCTGAGCATCACAGGATATGACCAAAGAAACAAAAAAAATTATAAAAATCATATAATCATATCAATAATGAAGAGAAGGCATTTGACAAGGTCCAGTTCAGTTCCTAATAACAGCTCTCAACAAGATGTGAATTTAAGAAACTTTTTTCAATATAATTAAAGCCATTTATCAAAAACCAAAGGCAAACATTAAACATTTTAAGCCTTTGCCCTAGCATCTGGTATAAAACATGTTTCCCCCTCTCACCACTGGGAATACATGCCATAGCAATTAGGCAAGAAAATGTATCAAGGATATTCATAACAAAGGAAGGTGTCAAGACTCTAAAAATAGCTTTTTATAAAAAATAGATTTGTATAGTAAAGTTTTAGGCTATAAATTAATATGAAAAATTTATATTTATTTCAATGCACAAATAATGGAAAAGATATTATTAACTAGCAATCCAATTCACAATGTTGCCTCAAAATACGTTACCTTAAAATTAAGTAAAGTAGTGAAAGACTTATAGAAAAAGAACTACAAAATGCTGCTTCAAGAAATATAAGGAAACATAAAGAAATGGAAATATATTAATGTATTGAGAAAATTAGCACCATTAAAATAGTAACAATTTTGATATAAATGTACAGGTTTAATGCAATCCTTATAAGAACATTCACTCCATTTTTCAAAGAAATAGACCAAGCTCTCCTGAAATACATATAGAACAATAATGAATGGCTAAAGAAATTATTGGAGAAAGATGTGTGGCATTACTTTTCCCAGCTCAAACAGTATTACAAAGCAGCATCAATATAACAGCATGATATTGAAATTAAAAAAAAGACTCTCAGATCAATGAAATAGACTCTAAAATATTGAAACTGATGCCCAAGTATATGATCAAATTATATTTGATAAAGGGGAAAATATATTAGGTGGAACAGGAATAGCTCTTTAACAAGTATTTTGGGAGAAAAATGGTCAGCTACATGCAAAAAATGTGAATTAGACCTTTCTTTAATTTATGCACAGAAGTCAAATAATATCATAAATAACATAGAGGAAATGTGAACAGATCTTTCCATGATATTGAAGCTAGTCACCTTCAAGGAGAAATGCCACTGAGCAAGGTAGTGAAAGCAAAGATAAACAAATGGGACTACATTAAATTAAGAACATTCTGCACTCAAAAGAATGGTGACAAGAATTCAAATATTGCTCACACAATGGGAAAAACTATTCACTCATCTGATATGGTGTTACTATTTAATATATAAGGCACAGTTGGAGTTTAATAGAAAAAAAAACTCCATCAAACTCCACCCGAAAATGTAAAGAAGAGATGAAAAGTCCTCCAAGAAATAGAGAGGCTAAAATCATATATAAAAATGCTGCACGTAATTAGCAGAGATAGGTCAATCAAAACATTAATGAGATATCATGTCACACAAAGAGATTGACAGATATCACAAAGAACTACAATTGACAAAACTAGCCTGATTCACAATCCCTTATATATGGATGAATATGAAGAGTAATATGTTGAGTAAAATGTGTCATAGGGAGAGTGATAGATTTAGAATGATTGAGCGATAGCACAATGGTATTGCATTTGCCTTGCACACGGCTGACCCAAGACGGACCTTGGTTCGATCCCCAAAATCCTGTATGGTCCCCCAAGTCAGGAGCAATTTCTGAGCACATAGCCAGGAGTAACCCTTGAGTATCACCGGATGTGATCCCCTCACAAAAAAAAAAAATGATTGTACTCATTTGTGGGATATAAAATTATTGTATAGTGTTAATATTCAAAGTAAACAAGAACCAGGAGGACCAGTCCATAGTAAGAAGCTTTCCACAATAATGTGGAGATGCAGTTAGGGCAGAAAAGTGACCACTATGAGAATAATAATTGGAAAGGATTACTATGGATATGAACTGTATACTGAAGGGAGATAAAGCGATTTGCATGATACCCCCTTTGTAATAATACTGCGAATCTCAGTATATGAAAGTATGAAAAGAAAGAGAGACAGAAAGGTAAAGAAAGAGAAGAGAAATGTTTGCCCCAGAGGAAGGCAGGGGAAAAGGCAGGAGGATAGCTAGTGACATTGGTGGTGAAAATAAACATTGATGAATTGTGTTGTACATGATATGAATAAAAGCCAATCAAGGATGACATTGTAACTATGTATCTTGCCATGATTTAAAAAAATTTATAAAAATTTAAAGTAAAACTCAAAGAAACAAAATATAGCAGAACTGTGAAAATGGGTATTGACAGGTCATGTCAGGTTTTGTGAGTCAGAAATAAATACTAAATGACAGAAACCAATATTGTTGCAGATGTAACGGATAGAAATTGGGGGACCATATGGGACGCTGGGGGATCGAACTGATGTCCTTCCTAGTCTAGCATGGGCAAAGTAGACACTTGCTCCATTGCTCTGGCCCAGAAATTGGTTAGTCTTAGTGTCCTGAACTTGGTTTCATAAAGAAGGTCAAGTGGTTTAGCTAATGTTATATGTCTGTTTAAACAATAAGTATCATTTAACAAGAATGCTTAATTAAAGAAAAGTTACTGAATTACTATAGCTCAGAGGTATAAATTTTTTGCCTGCTTAGACCATATACATCTATGGACAATTACAACAAAATATGAAAGTGAGTCAGTTTTCTGGTTGCTGACATTTCGTTGTCAATGTAACGTTAAATTGATTAAAATGATTTGACAATGAATTTTATTGACTGCATGTCTGAGTCTGCCTTCATGCCAGTAAATAATATGATATAATTAGACAACTGTTAAAAACAGTGTAAGATTTTTAGAAAAAATTTCTATACAGTTTATAAATATTTATGAAATTGCAATCAATAGATACCATATTATTTCAGTTAAAACATGCCAATATTAGATAAGTGTTTAACCAGTGAGTTATACAGCTACCCTTTCATTTTTATGTTTATATAATAGTTATACTTTAATTTAGTGTTTAAGTTTTCTAATATAGTTTATTGTGCTACTTGAATATCAATAGGACCAGTATTCAAATTGATTAGACTTATGTTTTGAAAAACTGGTTGCTTCTGTCTGCCATGTGTTTGTAAATTCTAAACCCTGTTACAATTTCCTTTCATTTTTCATTAACTTTTGTGAATTTCTGAAGCATTAATGTAGTATTATGTCAAAAGAATGTTATCTTCTATCACATATAATTTATTATCAGCTGAATAACATTCATTGATGACAAATTATCTGATTGGAGCTTTTCTATGCAATGAAGAAAATAAAAAGCAAGGCAGAATACTGTTATCAATAAGCTCAAACCTTAGGACTCTTAAGACTTGCATGCTAGTGTGAAGATAAAGGTCTCTAATAATGCACTTTTAATATCCTACAATTCATTTTTAATTTTTTAGTATTGGAAATTGTCCCCATAATAGTAAGGCAACACAGGGGGTCAAAACAGCACAAATCTTAGAATATACCAGAGATATGTTTTCAAAATAGAATAGAACAAAATAAAAATGGACAATAAAAATGCAACCAAAAAAGAACCAAATAGAAGAGTTTTCTAGTAGTAGAGGACAGCATGGGCAAAAATAAAATGAGAAATCAGAACTTACTACACTAAGGATAACTCCTAATTGGTGATGTAAAATAGTCTAATCTCCACTGAATTTTGATAACCATACCATTTTTAATGTCTTTGTGCTATTGCCCAGCCATTTGTAATCATTTTTATTATCAGTTAACAAAAATATTATTTTTTACAGTGGCAACTAAATGTTAGATGTGCCTATTCACAAAATTCTACTCAGTGATTACTTTAGTTAGCCAATCTTTAAAGAAAAGCCATAGAGCTTAAGTTGCATCACAGACCCTCCTCTAATTTTATTGTCTGATGGTTTAATTCTTTGCCCTTAACTGTTGCTTATATAGATATGAAGTTGCTGCTACAAATGAATTCTGATGAGAGAGCAATTTTATAATTGATAAACTTGGTACATCCACATAAAAGTAAATCATTCAGTGATTAAAAACAAATGATATATTAAATCAAGTAAATATGTAGAGGAATCCTAAGTGAAATTGGTTAAATCAAGAAAAAATATTCAGAAAAGTCACATACTGTATTCATTCAACTGTAGACCATCTTATCAAAGCAAAACAATAGAGATAGTGAAAAATATCAGTAGTTGTTAGAGATTCAGAGAAGGGAAAAAGGATGTCGAGGTGGAAAAAAAGAGGGATTTTGGGGGGTTTAAAACTCATCAATAATGATAGTGATGCAAAATTATTTGATAATTTATACTTGATAAAGGTAGTGGGCTAATAATTTCATTTAAAAATCATAAAGTAAATTCCATTGACTTCAATAAATTGAATCCTACTATAAGATTAATGATATAGGAAATTGGTAAAAGAGATAAAATATTTGTATTTTGCCCTGTTTTTCTGAAACGTTAAATTTATCACCCCCAAATTTTTTTTGTTTTGTTTTGTTTTGTTTTGTTTTGTTTTGTTTTGTTTTTTGGGTCACACCCGGCAGTGCTCAGGGGTTACTCCTGGCTCCATGCTCAGAAATTGCTCCTGGCAGGCACGGGGGACCATATGGGGCACCGGGATTCGAACCGATGATCTTTTGCATGAAAGGCAAACGCCTTACCTCCATGCTATCTCTCGGGCCCCATCACCCCAAATTTAAATCTGTTTGAAAGCATGTTCTTTAAACAAGAATTTGATTAATAAAAGTGATGACAATTTGCTATTCTGATGTGATATGGAGAGTATATATCAAATAAAAAAGAGATTATCAAATACAAATACAAAGAGTATATATCAAATACAAAAGAGATTATATTTTTGGTACTCTTAGAACTCAGCTGTGGTTTTAGGAAAAAG
>PVKC010015216.1:0-21587 GCA_004027635.1 Crocidura indochinensis | reverse complement strand
CTTCCTTCCTTCCTTCCTTCCTTCCTTCCTTCCTTTCTCTTCCTTCCTTTCTCTTTCTTTCTCTTTCTTTCTTTCTTTCTTTCTTTCTTTCTTTCTTTCTTTCTTTCTTTCTTTCTTTCTTTCTTTCTTTCTTTCTTTCTTTCTTTCTTTCTTTCTTTCTTTCTTTCTTTCTTTCTTTCTTTCTTTCTTTCTTTCTTTCTTTCTTTCTTTCTTTCTTTCTTTCTTTCTTTCTTGCCTGGCCCCTCTCTAGAGTCTTTTTTATAAACCAGGTTCCAAAAGCTCTGGGAGGAAGTTGCTCTTGAAATTTAAAGAATATATCGTGGTAAATTCCATATGTAAACATGACTAGGGGAGGGAATGCCTATCTGTGTACTCAGTATTCATTCTGGGTATTTCTGTGAAAGTGTTTTGAATGAGATTAACAACTAAATCCCTAGAGGAAACCAGATTGCCCACTCAGGTATGGCATACCTTATTCAGTCAGTTGAAAGTCTGAACAGAATAGATTTTGATTAAGAAAAATTCCTGCTTCCCAACTGCTTCCAAGTTAGGACTTTGCTTTGTTTTGTGTGTGCATGGGACTTGAGACTTGAATTAAATTCTCTCTCTCCCTTAGTCCCTAGTCTACATGTCTTGAGACTGAAACTATGTCCTTGACTCACTGTGTCTCTGGCTTTTCAAATCACCTTTCATATCTTGGCACTTGTCGGCTTCTATAGCTCAACAAGAAAATTATTTTTTTTATTTTTTTGATAATTTAGTCACATTTACTTCTAAATAGCTATTAAAAGACAATCTGAACATCAGTCTGACTTCAAGAAAGAATTTATAAACAAAATTTTACTCTCACTAGCCAGCCTAAATCTTAAAAGCATCTGTCCTTAAGATCATTTAAAAGATGAGAAGCGTTAGGTATTTTTATTTGATACTATACATATATCACACTAAAATACTTTTCATTAAGTGAAAGACAACATTTTAGATATAGGGAATTTTTAATTAAGTTGGCATAATTAAGAACAAAAAGATTTAAGAGCCACTGTCATCTTATTCTGTTTTTTCCTTTACAACCTGAAACAGACAAGTCTTTCTGTTCCAGGAGACAGTAATTTCCTCAATCTTTAGGTATATCAACACAGTCAATTATAGAAAACTATTCTCCCACAGGGATGTAAATGGCAACCCCCATCTCTTGGAAAGGTGAGTGTGACCAATTAAGTTTAATCATATCTTCAGAAGGAGCAAAGTGATTTACACTTGCTGACCTGGAATTATCAAAATTCAAAAAGCTGACAAGTCATTTAAACACAAGCTAATTTTATTTAAATCAGAGTGGTCCAACAAAAAATAGCTACACCAGCCACTCATGATCTGAATTCTGATGAATGAGATGGAATTAAATATGTACACATGAAAAAGTCATGAGACATTCTTGTAATAAATAATGTGGTGCCAACTATTACTCACTAGTAGCTTTTTTTAAGGTAGGTTATCAACTCTGCCCTCTCGGTTTTCTTCTTAATGCCAGCGAAGATCATTTTTATTCCAGGGATGTACTTCTTGGAGTTCTACAAATACTCTATCAGCATGTCCTCTCCCCAGGTGATGCCTGAATGAGCAAAGAGGTAGTAAGTATTTCACACTCTATGTGCTTTGGCTATGGTTATTAGCAACTGTGTCTCCCCTCTTACCTTTGTTCTTGTTAGCATCAGGAGAATCCAGGTGCCTGACCCGTCTTCCATCCAAACAGACCATGGAAATTCGACCCAGCCTTGTGCTTGCCTCCTTTCTCCATAGTATGACACTGAGCACACTTCTGGACAAAAGTCTTTTTGCCCTTCTCAATATCACTCATATTAGAATCTCACTCACTGTCTCTGCACAGGAGCAAAAGAGACCCTTAACAAATCTCTTTCTATCTGTCCATTGTAAGACACCAGACTATGTACTCCCAGAATAAACTTATTTGGCATAATTATTATTTTGAGCTGGTAATTTTGAAAAACAGCAGAGAAGTAGATCTGAAAATGGGGTATAAATTTATTTTAAAGGTAAATATATACTTGTAAGGAAATATTCATTTGTAAGGATATTTCCTTCTCTCTACTAAATAACTCATCAACAGGGAAAGCATGGCCTTAAGTTTACCTCACCAGCTTTAATTAAATTGACTGCAGTTTTCCTGGACTTCCTATATTACTATTTTTATTTACATGAATATGATATATCAGCCTGGATTTTTTTAAAATAATATCTTTGGGGCCGGAGAGATAGCATGGAGGTAAGGCATTTGCCTTGCATGCAGAAAGACAGTGGTTCGAATCCCGGCATCCCATATGGTCACCTGAGCCTGCCAGGAGTGATTCTTGAGTGTAGAGGCAAGAGTAAAAAAATTTCTGAAATAAATACTTTATTTAAGCACCATGATTATAAACATGTTTGAAGTTGGGTTTCACTCATAAAAATGTACACCCCTTCTTCACCAGTGCAAACTTCCCACCACCAATACCCCTCTATCTTCCTCCTCCCCCCACCCCCTGCCTGTCTTTAAGACAGTCAGCCTGGATTTTAAGTCATCTCATTGAGAGTTTTTTTCCCTCAGTTTTCATGAACAAAAATATCAGAAGTTTTAATAAAGTTCTATTAGGTCCTCTTTTATATTTGCCTTTTCTCTCAGGGTTGAGACATTGCATCCTCATGCAGAAGGATAAAAAGAAAGCTATATCTTTTTTCTTTCTTTCTTTCTTTCTTTCTTTCTTTCTTTCTTTCTTTCTTTCTTTCTTTCTTTCTTTCTTTCTTTCTTTCTTTCTTTCTTTCTTTCTATCTATCTACATACCTATCTATCTATCTATCTATCTATCTACATGCCTATCTATATCTATCTATCCACCATTCATCCATTTATTATATATTTCCCTCTATCCCATTGTTTCTGTTTCTCTGGAAAATTCTAACACTGGGGACCTCAGCAACCACACTAGTTCACCATACAAAAGTAGGGTCAAAGGAGGATTGGATGTTTCTACCAACTGTCCAAAGATTGCCATGTAGTCATGTAACTTCATAGTCATGAATTTTTGGGGGGGGGAGTCACATTCGGTGGCATTCAGGGGTTATTCCTGGCTCTGTGCTAGGAAATTGTTCCTGGTAGGCTTGGGGACTATATGGGATGTTGGGATTTGAACCACCATTCGTCCTGAATCAGCTGTGTGCAAGGAAAACACCTTACCACTGTGCTATCTCTCCAACCCCAGTCATGGACTTTTAATGTAGATGCCTAACAGCTGCAATGTTTATGATTCTTTTCAGAGGTAAGACTTTCAAACTGCTTAAAAGCACCTGGGAAGGACAGAGCATCTCTCCGGAAAAGACTGCTTCCTGTAGATGAAAGCTATAAAGCTGGGAAGTAATATGACAGTAAAAGATAAGATATTTATTTATGGGTCAAAATATCACCCTTCTCCATTTATTCATTTTTGGGTAATATAAAGAAACCAAAGTTGATTTAGACAGCAGTCAAAAAACACATGCACAGTATTTTGCTGTTGTTGTTATTTTTTGGTTCACAACTGGTGATGCTCAGGGGATACTCCTGGCTATGCGCTCAGAAATCGCCCCTGACTTGGGGACCATATGGGACGCCTGGGGATCGAACTGCAGTTCATTCTAGGTTAGCGCTTGCAAGACAAACCCTCTACCACTTGCGCCACTGCTCCAGAACCACATGTACAGTATTGTTACACCAAAGATCTGAAATCAAGAAGGAAATAGGGGCCAGAGAGATAGCACAGCAGTAAGGTATTTACCTTGTGCGCGGCCAACACAGGCCAGACAGTGGTTCGATTCGATTTTTTTCTTTGACTTGCTTTGTTGGCATAATACCCTCCAGATCTTATCCAAGTAAAATGTTCTTCTTCACTGACATTTATCTTCTCTGTTAATGGACCCTGGAGCTGACAGGAATGGCTGTGGTCTGTGGTTGCCTTTACTTTGATTAGAATGAAGAATAGGAGCAATGAGACCCACAGACAGGGTTGTGCTGTCCTAGAGCCTCTTCAATGCTTCCTGGGAAATGTCTCTTCACTTTGCCTTTCCATACATGGAAATTCCCTGGGCAAAATCACCCACCCCCAGCAAGTGTATTTTTTGTAGCCCCTATGGTTATATAATTTAGTGGGTCCACATGATTTTCCTAAGGCCTGAACCTTTTCCAAATGGTCCAAAACTTTTGGCCAGGGGCCTACAGGCAATGCATGACCAGGCAGATGTCCATTTCTGACAAGAGTAGCAGTTGAAACTGCATGGAGATTTCCAAATCAGTCAAGGAAACTTCTGCCTTAACATCCCACAATTCCTTCAGTTGTAACCTCAAACATTGCTCAATACCCTTTCCCCCAAATCATGCAGAAGCCCATCCTGACAGTCTTGGCCATGACAGTCTATGCAAATAGAATTCACTTCATTCCCTGCCTGGCCAAGTCTTCTCAGATCCCTCTCTGGGTTTCCTTTGATTTCTTGGGGGCAAGGAGGCTGTCATGGGGGTTACCCTGAACAGCATCCTCTTCTCTCTCTTCTCCCCTGAGTGCAAAACATCTGGGCCAGTGTCCTACAAGATGATAGAATGGCTCCAAGGCTAGTGCAGACCTGAAAGGAAACACAGTTAGCCTGAAGATAAATATGATGGTTGAAAATAAGAATAAATTTTCCTTTATGTTCCTCTTGAGTTTTCTTGTGTGTATACTGAAACCAAGGTCAAGAGGTTGTCTAGTTTATACCCATATATAACCTATTCCAGATGACTGCAGTGACTGGGGTGAGGTGGGCAGAGGTTCTTCATGGTAGCCATGTTGATGTTGAGTCACTCTTTCCAATAGAGCAACAAGCCAATCACCTGTCGTCTTTTACTTGGGTAGAATCTCTTGAGCAGCTTCTTCATGTTTCAAGATGCCTGAATTTTGTATGTGTAGTGCATGCATTTTTTGATTATTTTAATAGTAATAAGCATAATTCATATTATTCAATTCATAGCCACGAAAATATAATTCATGGACCATATCATTCACCCTTTCAAGCATATACTCCAAAGACTTTTGGTATATTCTCAGGAATACACAACTCTTGCTGCTGTCTGATCTTGAATGTCTTCCCACCTGCAACCACAGAGCTATTTACTTTACCAACTTTTAATTCTGAGCAAAATAGCTCCCCACATATACAATTAATTAATCTTTAATAAAGGGACAAGAAATGCAAAATGGAGCAAGGAAAGCCTCTTCAACAAGTGGTGTTGGCACAACTGGTCAGCCACTTGCAAAATAACAGACTCAGACCTCCAGCTAACACCATGCACCAAGATCAAATGCAAATGGATTAAAGGCCCTGATATCAGACCTGAAACCATAAGGCATATAGAACAACACTTAGGTAAAACACTCCAGGACATTAAAACTAAAGGCATCTTCAAGGAAGAAGCAGCACTCTCCAAACAAGTCAAGGCACAGATACACAATGGCATTATATTAAGCTGAGAAGCTTCTGCACCTCAAAGGAAATAATACCTAGGATACAAAAGTCATCCACAGTGGGGGCTGGGTGGTTACGCTGGAGGTAAGGTGCCTGCCTTGCCTGCGCTAACCTAGGACGGACCACAGTTCGATCCCCTGGTTCCCCATATGGTCCCCCGTGCCTGCCAGGAGCGACTTCTGAGCGAATATCCAGGAGTAACCCCTGAGCGTCACCGGGTGTGGCCCAAAAACCAAATAAAATAAAATAAAATAAAGTTCTATTCCTTCTTAAAAAAAAAAAAGTCATCCACAGAATGAGAGAAACTATTCACCCAATACCCATCAGATAAGGGCCCAATATCTAAGATATACAAGGTACTGACAGAACTTAACAAGAAAAATTTCTCAACAGTTCACTTAAATGGAATCCTACCCAGTGTCATTTCTAGCTAAGTTCTATCATCAACATAGGTTGACTTTATTTGTTTGTTTTTTAATAAAGTCTCATTTATGTTGTAGATTGTATGAGTACTTTCTTTCCTTTTTATGATGAATAATATTCTACCTTGTATTTTTTTTTTTTTTTGGTTTTTGGGCCACACCCGGTGATGCTCAGGGGTTACTCCTGGCTATTCTCTCAGAAGTTGCTCCTGACAGGCACGGGGGACCATATGGGGAACCGGGGGATCCTAGGTTAGCACAAAGCAAGGCAGGCACCTTACCTCCAGCGCCACCGCCCGGCCCCAATATTCTACCTTGTAGATGTCACTTAAATTTAGCTGTACATCATGAACATTGAGTTGTTTTCACTTTTACACTTATAGATAACAGGCTAGCTATAAACAGTTGTGAACACATTTTTGTATAAGTATAACTTGTTAGTTCTCTTGCATAGATACCAGGAATCACCAGGTCATAGGTTTTACTAAATATTTATTCTTCTTTGAACATGCCAGGCTGTTTTCCAATTCTTATTTTAAAGCACTATTTTTATATTCCTACCAGCAATATATGAGGGTTTCAACTTTTCACATTCTCAAATTCCAAGTTTATTATATTTTATTTGACTATGGTTATTCTAGTGAGTTTGAAGTAGAATCCCATAGTGATTTTGATCTGCATATTTTTAGTGGTTTGAATATTTGATTTCTAGATAATAACCCTGTTAGAGAACTTTGTACCTTTCACCTTTAAACCGAGTGTTTAAATCTCTACTCATGTTTTGTCGTTCACGAGAATTGTTAATTTTCTCTCAACCATGATAACATCAACTCATTGAGTACTCAGAAAATAATTGGGGCTTATTATGGTACCTCGAACCACTGTCAATTTTTTATTATTGAATTTTTCATATTTCTCTCTATAAAAGCACAAATTCCTCAGAAGTTGGTAGCAGAAAGAAAATGGAGATAGAATATTGTTCACAATTTAAGAATGCATGTAGCCTAAGAACAAAATGCGATGTACGAATTGTATTTGTACTACAATTTGAATAGAAACTTCCATATTTTAAAAAAGTATTAATATATGAAGAAAATAGCTAAAGCACAGATGGCAAATTTTGAATAATGGAAGACAGGTTCATTTTACTTTTCTCTATTTTTACATGTTTTTAAATTTTCATAATAATGAAAATTATGATATGCTCTCTAATAACTATATAAATTAAAAACTAAAAATTCCTATTCTACAACTACAGAATATTATTCTTCTATATTAAATTGAAAATTATCTTTGGGTTAACATTTGAAAAGAAATGGATTAAAATTTATTTTAGACACTATCTCAACTTGAAACCATCTATGTTCATGATTACTTTCATGTTGGGTTAAGGTATTTTTATTTTTTTAAGTGTAGGTTCTGGGGCCCGGGAGATAGCATGGAGGTAAGGCGTTTGCCTTTCATGCAAAAGGTCATCAGTTCGAATCCCAGTGCCCCATATGGTCCCCCATGCCTGCCAGGAGCAATTTCTGAGCATGGAGCCAGGAGTAACCCCTGAGCACTGCCGGGTGTGACCCAAAAACCAAAAAAAAAAAAGTGTAGGTTCTTTTAACTAGTGTTTATATTGTTTTAAATGGTAACCATAGGAGTCAGAGATATCTGCAAGAGCTAAAATATTATGCCTAACTGGTTTTATTCCTGGATCCACACATTGTCTCCTGAACACTTCCAGGTGTGATCCCTGAACAAAGTTAGGAGTAAGCCCTGAGCATAATCAGATGTGGTCCCAAAATAAAAAATAAAATAAAAGCATAATTATTAATTAGCATAGTTATTTGCATTCCTCAGACTCAAAGTGAGACAAGAATTCATAAACACTACCAAGCAATATGACTATAGAATCTTTCTATATTTTATTATGCTGCATCAAACACCAAGATTTATTTCACATATTAAAGCTAGCACCATGCATTTTTAAGACTTAACTTTTAACGATGCATTTGAATTTGAATCTGTATAACCAATAACTCTCTCTTTGCACTGTTAGGTAGTTGATTAATGTAACACTCAAGTAAGTTATATTCACAATGACAAAGGCTACTGCTTGCTATAAAAAGGCTGGAGGACCAGTTAACTGATTGCAGTGGCACAGAGTTCAGCTTGTTGGAACAAAATTTATAAAGCAGCTTACTAGCACAAAGTCTTGGCCAATAAATTTTGTAGAAAGATAGAAGAAAGCATGACTTTGTGTGGACTAAGTAAGAGAGGTCAGTTGAAAAAACAACATTTATAATAGAAAAAGAAAATAAGAGTTACCAGAAATAAGAGCAAAGGAGCATAATAAGAAAGGTCAATAAAATGATGAATGGAAATTAGCTATCACTCAATACATGTTGATTTTCTAAGGCCATTTATATGAGCTCCATGTGTTATAATTCAGTGATAGTTCAAAAATTTAAAGTAAAGCCTCTTTTGAGAAAAATGGAATTAACTGACAAATCTTTATGTGATATCTTTGAATGATGATTATTTGGTACCTGGTGCACAAACATGTGGAGTTTGACAAAGAATCAACATGGTACCATGGAGAATAGATCATGGCACAAATAGAGCCATAACTGAAAGAAGCAAATAGAGAATGGAAGCTAGGATATGAGGCAAATATATGATCAATTTCCCACCAAATACTATTGACAATTGCTTTTATTTGCTTCTGAGATAAAATTTATTACACTGGTTTCTTCAATAAACTACTGAGAATGAGGGTCAATGACAGAAACTTAAGCCTTCTGACCTTCAAATATCTGCTCATATCCCTGGAGTGAGGGTGGAGTGACTATTTGTCTCTAAAGCCAGGTGGCTTGACAGCTCTGTCCTTGTAGAACATAATGTACTACTGTTTGTGAAACAAGAGAATATTCAAACATCAGAGCTCAACGGACCTTAGTAGCCTCTACTCCAACCATCCCATTTTACAGCGAAAATAAAATTTAGTACTACAAGTGGCTTCTTACCAACTTGACTACCATAACTTTAATTATTTAAGGGACACCTTATTGGTAGATGATTTTAAGAGGAGTAAAATGCCCATTGATGTGCTGATAGAGATGTCACACAATTAGTAGAGATTCATGGATGAGTGTGAATGGATCATTATATCCAAGTTTTGGTTTTATAACTGAGAGAAATGAGGTTAGAGAATTACTAGAATTATCAGAATTATCAAAAGCAAGAGCTAGAAGAAGTAAATAAAAATATAAATCCAGGCATTTATCAATTGGAAAGTTTAATATTTAAATTCTAAAAGTTGATTGAGGGACTGGGCGGTGGCACTGGAGGTAAGGTGCCTGCCTTGCCTGCGCTAGCCTAGGACCGACAGCGGTTCCATCCCCTGGTTCCCATATGGTTCCCCAAGCCAGGAGCGACTTCTGAGGGCATAGCCAGGAGTAACCTCTGAGCGTCACTGGGTGTGGCCCAAAAACCAAAAAAAAAAAAAAAAAAAAAAAAAAAAAAAAAAAAAAGTTGATTGAATTGATTTTAATTGCAAAGTTTCTATCTCCAGCGTCTGTTATAGCCTGTTGTAGGTTCTTGATATATGTCCTCTAAAGGAAAGATGAAGATTGCTCTTCAAGTTTGCATAAGCTCAAGATATGGTTCATGACTTGATTAAAAGGCCAGAGTTGGGGAGGGATAGGAAAAGCTTTCTGAACAAAAAACAGAGATAAATCTTGAAAAATGGGGACCCGGGGAAAGATGGTTGGGACGGGCCCAGAGAGATGGCACAGCGGCGTTTGC
Source organism: Crocidura indochinensis (assembly GCA_004027635.1). Lineage (NCBI taxonomy): Eukaryota > Metazoa > Chordata > Mammalia > Eulipotyphla > Soricidae > Crocidura > Crocidura indochinensis. The sequence continues at coordinate 11,847 of PVKC010015216.1, read as the reverse complement.
CTTGCAAGCAGCCAATCCAGGACCAAAGGTGGTTGGTTCGAATCCCGGTGTCCCATATGGTCCCCCGTGCCTGCCAGGAGCTATTTCTGAGCAGACAGCCAGGAGTAACCCCTGAGCATTGCCGGGTGTGACCCAAGAACAAACAAAAAAAAAAAAAAAGAAAAGAAAAATGGTTGGGGCATTAAGAGGTGTGTTATTCCTGTGGGACATGAGGACAACATGTTCTTCATGGAGGGAAGAAATGTTTTAAAAATCAGGAGAGCAGTGTCTGGATTTGGAGAACATTCAGATATCTAGTTGATGACAGAATCGACCTCAATCTAAGAAAGAGCAATGGAGGACTTAGCTCTAAGGACCCAGAACTCCCTCTGTATAATTCTTTATGTAACCTCTAGAGAGATTACAGTTTTGAGGAGGGAAAATATAAATAGGATTTATTCTGAATGAGGTCCACAAGACATTGACAGTCAGAAGCAGAAATTTACCCCACTTCACCTGAAAAACTCTGGCTCTGAGAAGAGGTCAGAAAAACATTGGAGACGGTCTTTCCTGGAAAATCATTTAAGATCATCAAAACCGTCAGAAAGATAAGCATCTTCATAATATTCTGGTATCCAGGTCCACTCTAGCTTGGGAAGTACCAAGAAGCATGACGATTAGATATGCTGGAGGGGAAAGTTGGCTAAACATTCTCAATTTTCTTCAAAAACTTTTAGACTCAGTTCAAATTCAGGACTGAAGTTGAAGCCAATATTGATTTTATCAGCACCTGTGTGTCCTACAATTTTAGGACACACAATTTACAATTTTATTGTTCTTTGTTCTGAAGATGCTGATGAAAGGAATAGCAATGACCATTAAACTTCTATTGAACACTCATATTAAAAGATTAGTTAAATGAAAGTATCTCAACCATTTTTGGAGGTTGGTTATACTAGAGATGTGTGGTAAGTATTGTTTATGCCTGTCTAGTGAGCTTGCCTATCTACCTGGTATTGCTGACTATGGAACCTGGGGCTGCCTAACTCTATTTGTTCATCCCCTAATCTCAGTGAAGATATCAAAGTGTGGACAAAGGGATCAAAATAAACCAGTCACAGTCTTTTTCTGAGCACATTAGATTGGTGCTGGGAATCAGAATCTCTTTCTGCTGAGCTGAACTGAGGTAATGGTGGGCAATATGATAACTGTATTGTACCCAGCCTCTAACCCTGCATAGCCAAATTTCTGCATGGTGGAGAAACTCTGACTTTTCACAGTTGATCAACATTATTGCTCCTATTTCTTTCTCTTCTTCCCAGCCCTGTCCTTAAACATAGCTCTGATTAATCCATTAAGCTGATTAAATGGATTTCCAACACGTTATTCTTTCTTTTTATTTTCCTTTCTTTATTCTTCAACAAAGGCGGTGCATATTGGTGCCAAGTATAATGACTTGTTTGATTATTGCATAATTGACTGCAGGAGATCGCATCCAGAGCAACTTAAAGAACTAATGTTTTAAAATGCTCTGTGTTCAATATGTTACTCAGCACTATCACAGAGTTTCTATATAATGTCCACCTTCAACTCTCTATTGTGCACCTAAACCTCTGTCTCAGGGTGGTCTTCTAAGAAAGAGAGAAGTAGGGAAGAAGGAGAAAAAGGAAAAGAAGGAGGGAGACAATAAGAGAGGTCATAGGATGTACAAGTTTACCAAGATGATTTCCTTCTATTGAAGGGAAATAATTCAAATTATTCCCTGAGCATAGCTTAATCTAGCAAAACTTTTTTTTTTAGCTGTTTTAAGGCACTCTCAGATAGTTTAGGGGTGATTTTAACTAAAGAACGAGACCATATAATATCTCAAGGATGCAACAAGTCTTGAATTTCTAGACATTATGTTTTATATATCTATGTTGTTCTGATTGGAAGCCTCAAAAAAACTTGCAGTTTGCAGGGATCTGTTTCACTAAGTGGGCATGGATGAGGAACAGCCTATTTGGGAGACCACAACTAGAAGGGTCTCAGGACACTACGATCAAGAGTCGCTTTTGGCAATGAAAGAAATGGGACATAAATCATGCCAAGAATCAAACTGGAATTGGCTTCAAGTGAGGCAAAGCCTTTCTTATATCTTTCTAGTCCCTGGCCAATCTGCTAACTGTCTCACCATTGACCATGATTGCTGTCTTTGGGTCTATGATGGACAGGTCAAGAACTTCATTCCAATACAATGCTGAGGGCTTCCTCCAGAACTTAGAGATCAGAAACTGGGGTTGTCTCACCTCTGTGTACCCAGGCCAAGAGGAATCAATAATTATTATTTCATGGGCATTTATTGTCCCCACTAGGAAAGACAGGCCTTCACAAAGGCCCCACTTTAGTTAATTTCTTCCTGTCAGGGGCTCACTTTTTCTTACTTAATCATTTTTCCACATGAAGAAAAAGGGCTAGAATAATTTCCAGGGGCAGGGGACACACCTGCCTTTGGGCAGGTTTGTTTATAGTTCATGATGCATAAAGGCTTAATTTTTTTTTATTAGATGGGCTGACTGGAAATGACAACTGAATTCCTTATTGGCATCTCAGTGACAAAAGGAATTTGGAACAGAAAGGAAGAACTTGCCATTTTTGGAGGGGAAGACGGGTAAATATAATTTTTCATGCAGAAAGTTTACAAGAGTTCGCCTGTAATCATAGCTCATAATCAGACACCCCCCAGAAAATTAGAGCTAGGCATGTTGATGCAAACTTTAGAGGAAGGCCAAAGAAGGGGCAAGTATAGTTTTTTCTTTTCCTTCATTTTTATACCAATGCCTAAATACATGCCTAAGTCACCTCTGAAAGGTAGCACCACTCCTTGCACTGACTGCATACTTAGGCACTCAGACACACAAGAGGGGCCCAGCCAGAGTGAACCCCAGACCCTGGTATACTCACTGGTCTCTAAGTAACTCTGAAGGACAGAGAAATGGCTGCACAAAAGACCCTAATCATACAGCAGTTCATGCATCCATGCAACTGTCTAGTCAGTCAGTCTTTTCCCAAAAACCTGGATAACTACTTGTTCCAGGTTAATTATTATTATTATTATTTTTGTTTGTTTGTTTGGTTTTTGGGCCACACCCGGTGATGCTCAGGGGTTACTCCTGGCAATGCACTCAGAAGTTGCTCCTGGCTTGGAGGACCATATGGGAAACCGGGGATTGAACCTCGGTCCGTCCTAGGCTTGCGCAGGCAAGGCAGGCACCTTACCTCCAGCGCCACCACCCGGCCCCTTCAGGCTAATTGTTTTTATATTTTTACTTGAATTTTATTTAGTTTATTTATTATTAATATATTTATTTAAACACCATGATTATAAACATTTTTCTAATTAGGTTTCAGTCATAAAAAATTACACCCACCCTTCACCAGTGCAAACTTCCCACCATCAATACCCCCATCCCCCTCCTCCCTCACCCCCTGATGTCTTTGACAAGCATTCTTAAGGAATCTTCATATTGTTTCACAGAAAGCCTCTACTAGACAGCCTTCCCACCAGTAATGAATGAGAGTTCCTTTCTTCCCATATCCTTGCCAGCACTGATTGTTCTTTTTCTTTGCAATGTGTGCCAATCTCTGTGGCAGAAGATGGCACCTCATTGTTGTTTTGATTTGCATCTCCCTGATGATTAGTGATGTGGAGCATTTTTTCATGTGCCTTTGGCCATTTGTATTTCTTCTTTGAGGAAGTGTCTATTAATTTCTTCTCCCATTTTTGATGGGATTAGATGCTTATTGCTTGTTAAATTCTGTCATATATATCCTTGTATATCTTAGATATTAGCCTCTTATCTGATGGGTTTTGGGTGAATAGTTTCTCTCATCCCGTGGGTGGCTTTGTATTCTAGTCACTGTTTCGTCTGAGGTGCAGATGCTTCTCAGTTTAGTGCAGTCCCTGTGCCAGAATAATGATTCCATTGCTTTAGGTGCCAGGCTAATGATTTCATCAGATTAGGTGAGTATGAGTAAGAAGACGTATCTGATAAAGGAAACATTGACATATTAAGGCAGTAAGATGTCATATTGGCCAGACATAAAAGCACATGCACGGAGGGAGCAAGGAACATTGTCTTGAGGACAGAGGCGCTTTAAAGTTATAGACACACAGAGTCATGGGGATTTAAAAATTTCCACTTCTGGAACAAGAGAGATGGCACAGTGATAGGGTATTTTCCTTGCATGTGACCAACCTGGGAGGGACCCGGTTTGATTCCTGGCACCCATATGAACCCCCAACCTATATGGAGTGATTTCTGAGTACAGAGTCAGGAGTAACCCCTGAACACCACTAGGCGTGGCCCAACAGCCAACCAATCAATTAATCAATAAATAAAGTTAAAAAAAGAAACTCCACTTCCTAGCAAGGAGGAAATGGGAAAAGAAGCTAAAATTTAGGGATGGTCTTAATCATCTTGTTACCAAAGGACTGGCCACAACGAAAGTCAAAATTATAACTTTCCAAGGTACTGCTGAGACAATCCAGGGACTGGGGAAGAGGAAACTAGTTAAAAATATCTAGATGGTATAAATCTCACAGGGTTCTTCAGGAGGTGTCTGAAGAACCTTCTAGAGACAAGGTTCTCCAAGGTTCCCCAAAAGTTTGAGAGCCTTGATCTCCATTAAACATTTTCCAAGGAGCCCCTCACAATAAGTAAGGAGTACTGGAGGAGATGCAGCTTCCTGTTGACTCTGCTTATGGATAATATGGCAACTTCTGCAAACATACTACTATTCAGGTCAGAGAAAGGGGAAGCACTAAGAACCAGGCATCTGAATGGTACAGAACTGCCAGATAGTGTTGACTAGTAGAGGGAGAGGTAATATTACCCAAATCCCCAAAAATATTTTAGCCACAGGAATTCACAGCCTGGGAACCAGCTTGAAAATTGAGAATACTGTGACTCATAGGTGAGGGTACCTCTGTCCTGGGACTTGCAACTATGCCTCAGCCTTATCCCTGTTGCCATCAGTGAGCCATCCCATGGTATCTATTATAGTGGCAGGTGAAAGCTGGCACAGGCAGGAGAATCCAAACCAGGAAGTAGTGATGGCTGAAAGTTTCTACCTGATCTGCTATAGGATGGAGTTTCTGAAGGACATGATATCTACCTCCAGGCTCAGACAGTATTTCACTTACAGCCTTAGGAGTGGACATTCCTAATATTTTTTAGGGAGGTCACTCTAATGAGACTGAGACAAACTGGCTTAAAAACAGGTTGTAATTTATAAGCTAATGCCTCATTATTTTTCTATTTTACTTCCCGCCAGTACATTTTTATTTTTATTTTTTTATTTTTATTTTTATTTTTTTTGGTTTTTGGGTCACACCTGGAAGTGCTCAGGGGTTACTCCTGGCTCCGTGCTCAGAAATTGCTCCTGGCAGGCACGGGGGACCATATGGGGCACCGGGATTCGAACCGGTGACCTTTTGCATGAAAGGCAAACGCCTTACCTCCATGCTATCTCCCGGGCCCCTCCAGTACATTTTTATAGTCATAGCACTATGTCCTTTCTGAGAGGTTTGTTAATAAATGGGTATATTTTTATTATTTGAAGACACCTCATAGTAACATGGCATTTGCTCAGTGTCACTGAGGGACTGCTGTACCTCAGCACATCTGGGTCAGTCCCTCATATATAAAAGGTTTGTTGAAGGGGCCCGGGAGATAGCATGGAGGTAAGGCGTTTACCTTTCATGCAAAAGGTCACCGGTTCGAATCCCGGTGCCCTATATGGTCCCCCGTGCCTGCCAGGAGCAATTTCTGAGCATGGAGCCAGGAGTAACCCCTGAGTGCTGCCGGGTGTGACCCAAAAACCAAAAAAAAAAAAAAGGTTTGTTGAGGCATTGCTATCATTTTAGAGATAGAAACTCCAATTGAATTAGACAACTTGATCAAAGCAATAATAAGCTGAATTGATTCTAGAAGTTTCAGGACATCCTAATAACCAGGACATGAAACTAAAAACATTTCCTCCTCCTCTATGAAGAAACAGAAAGCCAGTCAGGGGTGCAGAAACAATAGAACTTGGGCCTGTAGGTCATAAAGCCTGAAGCTATTTGGAGAAATGTTATTTTTGGCTCTGTCCACTGTTCAGGGCATGCCACACACATAGCTTGGCCGTTACTGCAAAGATAGGAGTTCCTGATAGCCCAAGAAGCAGAACTGGCAACACTTGATCATGTTTGCATTTCAGATGATCATTCCCTTTTTTAAATCTTACATTCTTTCTCCCATATAATTGAAGCCCTACATGCTACTGCTTTGTGTGAGAAGAAACCTCAGGAAATCACTTCATCTCTCTTTTGGAAGGAAAATCCTCAGTAGGAAGACATCTAGATAGTACTAGTATGAACCATTAGAAGAGGACTGTGGCAAAATAGTTCTAATTAGATTGTAGTGCTGAAGATGGTCATGTACTTTGATCACGGTCATTACATTCAGACTTAGAAGAAATTTATCTTTATTTTACTCTAAGCAATATTCCCAGTTTGATGCTTGGCCTAGTAGACATTATTCTTTTTCAGGTTAGCAGCCTTGTACTAACCCTGGGGTGCAGTGCAGTGCTAGAGAATAAACTCTGGGCTTTACGCATGCAAAACATGTGCTTTAGTCAGCTATCTATTTGTCCCCAAGAAAGATTTTCTTAAATCATGTTTGAGTAAGATTTGGAGATAATTCCCACACATTTTATTGTTTATTTGTTTGTTTGTTTGGTTTGGAGGCCACATCCAGCATTGCTGCATTGCTGGTTTTTCTGGCTCTGAGCTCAGAAATTATTCCTGGCAGGTTCAGGAGACCATCTGGGATGTTGGAGCTCAAACCCAGCTGCATACAAAGCGAACAGTCTACCTGTTGTGCTGTTGCTCCTGCCACTCATACACTATTTTTAAAATGTACTCTAAAAATATGCCCCTGATTCAATGTCACTACATACCTAAAATACTACTGTGAATGATTTGTAATCCACTTTGATAAAAATTAAAATTATTAATAGAAAAAGAACAAACATATATTCCCATTGTAATTCCTACAAGGCAGCAGGCAAATGATAAGAATAATAACCAAGGGAAATAAAGAATAATAACCAAGGAAGCTAATTTTAAAATATAATACTTTGCTGTGTCATTAGTTAAGGCTTTCTTCATATTTTATATATTAATTAAATGATGGAATTATCTGAAAAAATATGACTTTAAGCATAATGCTTTGAAGAAATAGTCCCATCTCTTATGTAAGAAGTGTTTGACTTGAGTATGTGTATTTGTGTTTGTGTGTATGTTTGTGTTTATTCAACTTTATTCAAATTTATTCAAACTTTATTCAAATTTATTATTTGGTTATAATTAGGTGTCCTACTCACTGCCAAGCCTTCTTATAGACCAAGTATTTCTTGTTGCTCTCCCCACTTTTGATTCCTGATTCCCTCTTTACTTCCTTCCTCACCCCCACCCCGACTTTCAGGGGACCCCTAGGGTCAGGTTTCACAGGAACCCCCAGGGTACTGGTCTGACTCATACGTCTCATACTTCAGTAGCTGCATTATACTAGATTCTAGGAACACTATTTTGGGACTCAAGAAGCAGCCAACACAGGGGATCCTATTGGAGGGAGTGGTCCCTGAGCATACACACTATGCTCCTCTCTTCCTTCTACTCCAACTTCAAACTCTTCTCTCTGAATACTCAGGGAACTCTGAGTATGGCAGTGTGGGGAACCATTCCAGATGCTCACAACAGGGAGAATACTTCCATTTGGAAAGGACTGAATGAACTTAAATCGCTTTCAGGAACAAATGTTTTCTGCCACCCTATGGAGTGACAGGATTTAATTAGCTGCAAATTTAATGCTTCGAGACAAAGGGTCAGAGACAGCTGTTAACTCCCAACACACTTTGAAATTTGGCTCCACATCATTCCATTTTGTTCTCATTTAAATGCATAACTCACCACCTAAGCCCTTTAAAGGCCTTTCATTGATTCAAAGATAAAATCTTTGAGGTTCTCAAGATCTTACTTAGCTTGCATCTCTGTCCTCATGAAGCAATAGCTGTCTATCAATTCTGTCCTCTCTTTCTTTTTTTAAATAAGTAAATTCTTTAATTGAATCACCCTTAGATGATTACAAAGATGTTTATGATTGAGTTTCAGTCATACAACGTATAACACCCTTCACCTGTGCACATTTGTCACCACGAAGGTCTCCAGTTTCCCTCCTACCCTCTCCCCTGCCTGCCTCCGTGGCAGACATTTTCTTCTCTCTTTTGTCTTCTTCCAGATCCCCTATTGTTAGCGAGGACCCTGATCCCTGCTATAGTAATGGACTCTATTACTAATTTAGACATTTCTGAAGGACTTACACAGTTATAGCCAAGCAATGAACTAATCAGTTATTTGCTGACAGAGACCATCTTTGTCTTACTACCACCACCACTCCTCTCCACCCACTTTGCATATGTAAAAATGAGTTGCTGACTTGATGTACTCTCTTTTTTCCTACCTCCCTAAGTCAAAACTTTTACTGAATTTGACTCTTAGCTCTTCCTTTTTTTGGTTTTAAATTTTGACTGCCTGAGTACAACAACCTGAACATCTCAATCCCTACAAAAAGATGATGGAGCAGAATGTCTGGGCAGGCACTTTGATATAGGGGGGTAGCCAAGGTCTGGTTTATTGACTTTGGGAACCAGAGAAAACCCAGCATGGCTGGGCAGGGACAATGGCCTGAGGTCAAGTTTCTGTGCCACATGGGGATGCAAGCAGAGCAGGGGGGTGGGGGGGTGGGGAAATAGGGTGGGGGGGCATGTTTTCCAGATCTTTTTCAGATAGCCTTACTGAACTCTTCTACTGCTGAGTGGAGAGGTAACAGGAGTTTGTCTTTCAAGTTCCATGTTTTTCTTAGCAGTACAAATTGCAAAAAAAGATATTTGAGAAGAAAATGTGATGTTCATTTAATTCTTGATGGTTTGAAAAGTAGCTAATCTTTCCCCCACACTTCTCTGAGCACTGGAAATGTGATGCAAGTATTTGGGTCTCAAAATAGGACATCTTACGTTGCTGGGCCAGACAGTACAGCATGTTTGTATTTGCCTTGCACACAGACTGTTCTATCCCCTATGTCACATATGGCTCCTAACCACTCAGAAGTAAGCCCTGAGCACAGCCAGGTGTGGCCAACTTTATCCACCTACCAAAAAAGAAATATCACCACCACAAAAATATCACTGACTTTTGGAGTCCAAAAAACCTGAGTTCTCTGTAATCCAGCCTACTAGTTCCCACTCAGATTGTGAACTAACCTTGCTTTGGAACTTTAAAATTCTTTCTTTCTTTCTTTTTTTTTTTTTTTTGTAAAATGAGGTCATTACATTGTTAAGCCAATTACCAACTCCTGAATGAAGTTCTTGACCCAGAAAGGCAGGGGAAGTAAGAGGAGATGAAATGATTTAAAGTTGAATTATTATGTAAGCTTCTGTGAATTTGGCTGTGCTTTCTGTTGATTTTGGCCCTTCTTTAACTGGGGTTAAATAATAACCTGTTGCAAAACACGCCTTCAGAGATATTAGGAAGTGAGCTTCTCAAATAATAGAAAATGTCTTTAAACAGTTTTGGAGTCCATTAAATCTAATTGCAGCACTGATGCAGAAACTTCATGGTTAGGATTATTATCCCCAGTAATTAATACTCTCCTGGCTAAGGCAGGGAGCAACCACTGTTTGCCTATCCCGGAAATTCTGTGCTCAGGTGTGGAGCCCCATTACCAGGTAACAGTAGAAAGAACACACACAGAGGTGCATTCCTGAAGGATGAGTGTGGGTGAGGAACTGTTTACCCACACCTTATAAGGCACGAGTTATCTTCAGCCTCACAGAAAGGTCATTGCTATTTCACTCTTCTCAAGTGGCTAAGATCAGCTTTTTCCTTCATAGGGGTGGGGTTATGATTAAATAGCACAAGGATCAGGGCCTTTCAGGCATCCAAGTATGAGCATATTGACATATTCTCTAAATTTAAGGGTTGCTGTCTCATTCTAGGGGGTTAGCAGACATGCTAAAAAGCCTGCCCTCTTCTCCTGAGGCAAGCCCCTGAAGAGCCACTTTTGCAGCCAGATGACTAAACCAAGGCATAAAAGTTGGCCTTAGGGTCAGAGAGATAGCATGGAGGTAGGGTATTTGCCTTGCATGCAGAAGGATGGGGGTTTGAATCCCAGCATCCTATATGGTCCCCCGAGCCTGCCAGGAGCGATTTCTGAGCATAGAGCCAGGAGTAACCCCTGAGTACTGTTGGGTGTAACCCAAAAACAAACAAACAAACAAACAAAAGTTGGCCTTGGCTATCTTGAATACAGGGAGGGGGTGGAGGAGAAGGAAGATGGGGGACATTGATGGTGGGAATGTTGCACTGGTGAAGGGGGGGGTGTTCATTTTATGACTGAAACCCAACTACAAACATGTTTGTAATCATACTGCTTAAATAAAGATTTAAAAAAAAAGTTGGCCTTGGGACATAGGAGATAGATCAGTAATAGAGAACATGCCAAACATGTGCAAGACTTGTGTTCAATCCCAGCACCTTATTGACTCCTGAGACTATGTATAGCCTTAGTATGACCCAACTCATTCCTATATCCAAGCTATTCTGGGCTGACTTCTGTAAAAACCAATAAAATCAAAGTTAGCCCAGGGGCTGCCGTTATATTTTATCCTTTTCCACAAGTTGTGAGGCTGTTGTGTATCTTTCTTTGTCTTCACTGGAATCTTGAATAATGTCATATGGAAGAGACAGCAGCTGAGAGGATGCTTGCCACCTCTCAGAAGGATCACACTTATTCCTCACGGAAGCTAGGACATAGGGGGTTCTCCAGGATTGCCAGAACTCAGACTTTATTTCCTCACTGAAGTCTCCTCCATCTTTCCTCTCTATTCCCTGGGACCCCACTTGACATTCACTTTGCACAGGCCTGCATGGATTGTGGCATGTTACAAGCTGTTTCTCTGGTACACTCACTCATCAGGGCAATAATTTACTTGTGGGAACATACATGGCTTCGCTTCCTTGGTCACTGACAAACCCCAGTCCAAGAGCCGTTCATTGAACTGGTATTCAATGAGAGTTAGATAACATCTAAATGGAAAGTCAAAATTTGATCTTTTGATAGAAACAAGCCCAAGGTAGTTGCCTCAATAACTTATGGTCCCTTCTCATCTATTACCAACTCGTTCCTGTTGGTTCCTGGAACTGATCAAATTCAAGAATTTCACTCTCAACCAATGAGATAGTAAAGAGGGTAAGGCATTTCCCTTGCATGCAGCCAAGCCTGATTTGAGTCCCTGGTACCACAGATGATGGCCCCTAAACAGCTTCAGGGATTACTTGAGCACAGGGTCAGATATGGTACCTAAATATCACAGGGTATGCTCCTAAACTCTAACCCCCACCCCAACTTTCCCTCTGGTAGGTCACTGTTTTAATATCCATATTCTGAGCATCCTCCAACCCCATGAGAGTGAATTCCACAGTGCAACCAGCACTATTCTCAGTGCAAAGAATCAGAGCTAACTCTCTGCCCACCCAGGAACCTTATATGTACTTCTGGAAGTGAAACCTCACACAGGAAAGCACCTCTCTACACCCTCCCCCTTTCCCTAATTTTTTATTTTACTATCTATAAGTTTTCTGCTATTATTTTCCAGAACTTAGAAATCAGAATCAATGTCCAGTGTCCTTTTTGGGGTCACTGTTATTCTTCAGACCTCTTTGTCCATTGTGGGTTGTATTGTTAATTACTATACTTGCAAAGAAAATAATAACAGACATGGAGT
>PVKC010015215.1:0-21580 GCA_004027635.1 Crocidura indochinensis | reverse complement strand
ATATTGCTTTCCATAGAGGTTGGACTAGACAGCATTCCCACCAGCAGTGGAGAAGAGTTCCTTTCTCTCCACATCCCCGCCAGCACTGATTATTCTCATTCTTTGTGATGTGGGCCAATCTCTGTGGTGTGAGGTGGTATCTCATCGTTGTTTTGATTTGCATCTCTCTGATGATTAGTGACGAGGAGCATTTTTTCATATGCCTTTTGGCCATTTGTATTTCTTTTTTGTCAAAGTGTCTGTTCATTTCTTCTCCCCATTTTTTGATGGGATTAGATGTTTTTTTCTTGTAAAGTTCTGTCAGTACCCTGTATATTTTGGATATTAGCTCCTTATCTGATGGGTGTTGGGTGAATAGTTTCTCCCACTGGGTGGGTGACTCTTGTATCCTGGGCACTATTTCTTTTGAGGTGCAGAAACTTCTGAGTTTAATGTATTCCCATCTGTTGATCTCTGCTTTCACTTGTTTGGAAAGTGTAGTTTCCTCCTTGAAGATGCCTTTTGTCTCAATGTCATGGAGTGTTTTACCGACGGTTTTTTTAGACCTGTTTTATTTTCTAATCTGGTAGTCTGGCTGTATTCAGTCTGTGATAGATTGCTGTGGACACTGGACCACTTGACAATGTAACTCCATCTCTTCTAGAACTCAAGCACACAAGACAAACTTTGAAAAATGATGTTAACATGCCACATCTTCAGAATTTTGTTCTAGAAATTGCTAATTAAACCCTAATCATAAAAAGATGAAAAAAGAATATTGTAATATTATGCTGGAGTCACAATTTGGGGTGGGGACATGATTAAAGTTGAAATATTTAAAGAGTAGAGTGTTAAAGTAATTGACATGTATTTGGCTTCTACTTTATAAAAAAAAGAACAATTTTACAAATTATTGGATGACAGAAAAAAGTTAGTTGCAATACATTGTTTAGTTTGTTTCAATTTTCTAGGCCCATATGAGAATATCTTAAGGTAATTAAAAATAGAATATATGAGATTTAATATGGAACTACTTTCAGTAATCAAAGAAATAGAAAACAGGATGCATGAGTTGAAAATATGTCTTAATGTTCAGAATGTTTGTCACTAATTATGTTGATCTATATTTTACTAAACTATTTTTTCCTTATGACAGTCTAGAAAATACTACTAAACAGTTCCTTGTGGCTATTTTCTTTATTGCTTAGCAAGATACTATAAGCATAGATGATTATATGCAAGTTGCTTTTAAAACTTCTGAATTGGTAAATAAGACAATGGATAGTTATCCACTGATGATAACGTGACCTTCTTTATTAAAGGTTCCAGGAGCCTGTGTTGGGATTATTTCTCTGGAACTCAACATAAATTCTACATGCACCTATTCCTAGTGTGGACTCTTGCAATCACATAAGATCTACAAATGGAATGGAGAGCTTTCAGAACACACAATTTAAGTCAATCTCAAGTTCACCCAATGAAACTTCAAAACATTAGAAAACAAAGAAAAGGACAAAGGAAATATTGCTCTTGTCTTGGTCTTAAAAATAAAGCTCAGGACAAGGCACTGACCTGTGTATATCTAATGGAAAATCTGAGTGTATTGACTTTGTTCCAATAGAATGCCTGGGTTCATGTGGTCAAGTGAATTTTGTTGGAAATTATTTAGTTGATTCCCTAGATTGTCTGAAGCTGAGCCATATGAAATGATCAACACCCTATTGTCCCCCTACTCTCAATTCTCACTTTCTTTCTGTAGCTGTTAAGAATAAAAAAGCAAAACCAGGAGTTAACTCAAGACTATGAGAAAGGCATTATTATTTTGTCAGTTATTTTACTTACCTATTTCCTGACATAAAATGCTTAACTCTAATTATAGATAACTATATTCAACCTTTACAATCGCTCTAGTTTATTGTACATAATGTAATTAAGAGGTAGAAATGATTTGCATAAATTCAAAAGATAATGGGTAGACTTCTGAGCCATTTCTCAGAGAAAAGATGCATTGTCTAATGTGTTTGTTCTCTAGCAAGTTTTTTAAGTTCCTGGGAAGTAGGGAGGGAGGTGAAATGGTGTATTACAGTGTATCCTGACTTTCTCTTGCTTAACAGAAAAATTGTCCCCTACTGATTTTCAGAGAAGGGAGGAAGCAGCCAACATTAAAACTTCTGTCTGAAGGCAAATGTTTGATCCCAGGTCCTACCATTTGGGGATGGTCTCAAGGCATATCTTCTCTGGAACTTCTAGATTGTTAATTGAAGCTGTTAAGAAATTGGGCTTATCACAAATTTCTGAACTACCTGTGATAGGAAAGCCCAAGACTGCAGGCAAACCCTGCAGGGATAGAGGAGTTAGGCATGGTTTATTATTCATGAGGCTGTGGTCCAGTCACAGTGTCTATAACTCTCTCTATGTCAGCTGCAGTCAGAAGAGGTACTTCCTTTGTCTTCCAGAGAGTTGTGGTTATCCAAAAGCATCAGAGATTATGACACAGGTTGGGTAGGCTCCGGGTGCTGGATTGGAAGGAACAAAGACAAAGGTGTAGAGTCTTGAACATGCTGGCAGTGGTAAGGTAGAGTAACTCTACATATCAATAGTAATATTATAATGTCACATAAATGATAATTTAGAGAAAAAGAAAACAATTCAGGCATATACATCAAGGTAGACTCTAGAGAATTTTCAATAACCTCATTGGGTTATTGAAAGAATTAATGAGGATTAATTCAGATGATGGTATTTCTGGTAAGCAACATCCAAAACACTATCACATTGTGCTTTTGGATATTTTTATTTTTTAAGTAGGCTGATGAACAAGTTTTCCACTGCTAATGCAGTGTGTAAATGAACAGAAACAACAGATAATATTCACTGAAAATCAAACATGATTTGCAGAGATGAATAACAGACTTCTATAGATGGATTGCTTCCTAAATTTAGGCTTTTTAAGTTCCCCATGTCTGGTGCTACTGCCATACTTAGCACTCTCCATCGCAGTAGCTTGTTATTTCCAGAGTTCCCCAAGATGTATGGCCTCGGGGAGAGGAGCCAGAAAATAATTCTCAACTCTTGACTAATATGTCATCCCTAATGCTAAACAAATATTACATTATCAATATGTTTCTAAAATCCTTAATGTGTTTTTTACTGTTGATCAGGACACACAAGGATATTTCGTTATAAACTAATCATACTGGCAAATTTCTAAGAGCTGACACTCAGAATATATGACTGTAATATAAACTTAGCCACTCACCCCCATTTTAAAAAGTAAACAAGTTTCATATTCCAACTGTGTCAATAACCAAAGGGTAGAAATGGATCCCATAAGAAAACAAACATTTAGGCTTCGTAATTAAAAGTCAATATTAGACAAAGACCCCGAATAGGCAGGCAATTACCTGCCTCCTCTTAGCTCATGCCTTGTTGATTCCTCCCTTAATACTGTGGGAGGAACAGCTGCTTTACTATGGCTCACCTGGTTAGAATTTTTCATGGAGCGTGACTTCAAGAAAAATAATCCAGTCAAGCAAAACTGTGCAAATTAATTTGGGTTTATGTTACTAAATGTGTATTCCAACTGGGTGTTTGCAAAAGAGTCTGAAGGAAAATGGAAACATAAAATGCTTTATAAACAGAAAAGATAATTGGTCATTTTGGAAACAATAAAATTAGTACCTTATGGGAAGTTGACTTAGTGTTACCAAAAAATACTAAGTGTAAGCGAAATTGATGAAGAAAGACAATATTTCAGCTTTTCATTTGGAGATGGCAGGATTTTAAAACATACTAAACTCTTCCCAAGTGTCTATGCATCGGTTATCCATGTGTACCAGAGGCATAGGGTTGAAAACATTTCTTCCTGGGTCTATTGTCACAATACACTACATGTTATGACAGTGCAATGGGAAGGCAGCTGTTGCCAGGGAAGTAATTATGGAGATAATGTAGTATATATAGAGTGAAGACACACAGTGAAGACACCCATCATTTGGGATACAGTCATTCTACTTAAATTCATATATCACAAGCTGGGAAATGTACAGTCCTACTAATCTTCCTGGGATGCTAGATGTGAGGGTGCTAGGGATGTTTATACTTTTCCTGTTTATAATAACTGTGGGTATTTGGGTATTACTCCATATTCTAATGGACCAGTAGTCTTTCAGTCACCAGTACAGTCACCACTGTACATACATATACTTTTCAATGCAATAGACCCATAATGAAAATTGCTTTATCCTTTATTCTCTCTATCCCAGATACTTATACCAGCTCTGTAAATCAGATGCTTACTAAGCTACTAGATAATGTGACCTGGGTGTGTGTAGTGTGTGTGTATTATATTGAGGTTGATTAGTACTGTAATGTGATGAAAAATATTTCAGAATCATTTGTCCACTTGGCCAAAATAAGTTAGAATAACAACTTCAAAAATTGGGATTTGGATGAGCAATATGGAAAAAGGCTTGAGGTGTTAAGAAAAAAAGAAGGCCTGATATTTATTTTGTTTGGAGGCCTTACATAGTGGCGCTCAGGTCTATTCCCTGGCTTTTCACTTAGAGATTACTCCCGGCAGGGCTCTGGGCACCAGATGTAGTTCTGGGAATTGAATGTGGATCAGACATTTATAAGGCAAATGCTTTGCCTCTGTACTATCTTTCCAGTACCCCTGCTGAAATTTTAATTTCACTTCCAATATTTTGTTTCAGGTCTTTTAGGTATAGTTTGTTTAAAATGAGAGAGAACATTAATGAGGTCTCTTGGGTTCTACCAGGAAAAAGCACAGGTACTGGAATCAGTTTTCAGAGTCGTGTAGCCAAGGGAAAGTGAGCAGTACCTGACTCTTCAGGTGGAAAATGGAGAACTATCAGCAGTCTCAGACTGTTGGAGGACTTTGGGGTCTAGTGAGAGGGCATTTAAACAGCCAGTCAGGATTTAAACCCTGGCATGACATACAGTCTCCTATGTCCCACTAGGAATGATTCCTCAGTAGAGAGCCGGGAGTATGCCCTAAACACTGCTGGGAATGGTCTTTCCCTCCCCCTAAAAAGTAGGGATATAATGAAGTCTAAAATTTCAGACTAAGGGCCACAGGTTCACTGTAGGGATTAATGCTTTTCTAGCATGTCAGCGACCATGTTTGATCCCTGTCATTGCATGGCACCCTAGCATAGCTAGCTATGGTCCACAAACCAAGGGGAAAATTGCTAAGAACCCAATTCAGCAATTCCTTGAGAATTAAACTCAGATTCCTAGAAACTGAAAACTAAGATTCTTGTTGCTGAAAAAAACTGAACCAATAGGGCAGCTTACCCAAGTAACTATCATGGGATTGCTAAATTCCCCTTGCCCTGTTCCCTCTTATCTTATCAAAACACAATTTCAGCAGCTAGAGAATGAACGTAGGTAGTGTCCACTGTCGGTTGATTCCTTCCATATGTGGGTTATTTCTTTTCCAAGGGGCCCTAAGGTTTGGGAAAACTACTTGTCCAGCATAATCACCTATGAACTAGAATAAACTCAATCAAGCTTTACTGTAATTTATTAGTCACTGACATATGAAAATGAAAAAAAATTAAAGAATTTCAGAAAACAGCCATCAAAGATTTTAATCTGAGGTTTCTTTGTGCGTGTTTAGGGTTTTAAATTTTAAGAATGATGAATCCACACAACATCTTGTACAAATATTTGAATGCTGGCTGGGCCTGGATTAGTCAACATTTCCCAAATAACCCTTGAATGGATTTCAGAACCATTCCCTTGATCCCCAGAATATGGGTACAGGAAAGGCCTTTTATGAGGTATCATAATTTAGGCCTCTTTACAAGTCTATCTTTGTGCATTATGTAAATTCAAAATCACTCAAGACATTTCCAAGAAAGGAACATTGGTATGCTTCTGTGGTAGCTGAGTCTATCCTGTAATCTACAGAATTACCGGTATCTCATTAGTGCTGAGTAGTTCCTTAGAAACCTCCAATCATTTCCCTTTAAAAGGTGTAAAAATAAGTCCATTAACAGATTTAATGATCACAGAGCATTTATTCATTGTGATACTTTTATGTTCACTTGATTGTTTGAGTCTATAATATGCTATATTTAAGCTACGAGGATAAGGAAACTTTCCCCATCATTTTATAAACAGATAAGTTGCAAGACAAGTACCCACAGGTATGTTTAGTTTGAGTTGGTGGAGTTTCTGAGGAAGTAATAACTATCTGGAGATCTTAAAGACAAGTGAGTATTATTAAGTAGACATCTAGGTAATCCAAATCAAGTTGTAGATGGAAAGATATCTTGGCAGGAACACTTTTAAATTTTCATATCTTGGTTATTGTAAGTAAAATGTAGTGATGTAATCTGAAGAAGGGTATGTGTATTTTTTTATACTTAGTGCTTTTGTTTTCTTCGTAAAGAGGAAAGGCAGTATCGCATGGAAATTCTCTTCTCCGTGAGGAATCTATTCTTATTTACCACATAATGCTAGCACCACTTTGCAGTCCCACTAGCAGTGTACATGGATACTCTTTTATTCTCCATATCTTCTCTCCTATAATGATTATCCAAAGTATGGAGAGGTACTAAATAGCAGTGGGGTGACAGTTGTAGTTTTCATTTGCATTTTCCCAATCATTTGTGTTGTCCTAAAGATACTTCAAAAATATTTATCTCTAACAACCTTAAGTGAATAGTTGGATAAAAAGGTGTGGTATGTATAGTCTTGCTTAGAACAAAACATTATGAAAAACACTATTTGTTAATATTATCACTGTGTAAATTCTGTGGAGTGTATACACCTAAATAAGAGAGCTTTCTAGATACCTGGGCTACATGACACAGCTTTTGGAGACTATCCCTACATCTAAACCCAACATTGATGAGCATGTCAGCACATGACTGTACATTAGAATGCTATTCAGCCATAAAAGAGGACTAGAATCTTGACATTATTTCAAAATGAAATAAACCTGGAAACCATTGTGCTGAGTGAAATAAGTAAAAATAAATATAATAATTCATATGGAAATTAAAACAAAACTCATGGAAATGTAACAGTCTAGTAGCTTCCAGAGGAAAGTCAAGGTGAACAAAATGGAGTCAAGAGCTATAAATTACCAGGAAATATGTCTTAGATTCTAAATTCTAAATATATTTAGAATTCCAAATATTCTTAATATATTCTAAAAATATTTATAATTCGGTGACTATAGATAGTAATATTGTGCTAATTTGGAAATTGTACTGTAAAAAGATAGATTAACTAAACTTACATTTATATTGTTTCAACATTTGTATACGTATACATATTGTGCATATCAATTATACTTCAGTAAAAATAGGTTTGGATTATGGGCAGTGTCTGTTGTACTCCTAGCTCTTCCCCAACATTATTTTAAACATATTTTAGAATGTTATTTATGCTTCTAATAAGAACTTTATTGTAGTTTAACATGGTTATAATTGTGTAAATGTTTCTGGTTTTGACATGCAAAGTAACTGCTCTCTAACTGAAATACCTAAAACATACCACAGTTGTCTTAATGTTACTTCAGGGACTAGTTTAGTATCTATGATGGCTGAAATTCCTACTTTGTATCCCTTACATTATTTTATAGTGAAATTGCTAGTTAAAGAAAATTTTCCAAGGCCAATCTAAATCTTTTAGATTCAAAAGCACAAGTAATAAAAATGAGCTCTACTGAGATTTAAAATAAATTCTGCTCTAAATTGGTTGTCAGAAATGAGTGTTCAAAAAAGTGATGTACACACTATTGTCACATCAGAGAAATGCTGTTCAGCCTGACTTGTAGTCATTCTCCTCTGGTCATGTTGCTACATGGGATCAGAATGACTGGAAAGTAACTATCAGTTCATGAAGAGAGGCATTTGGATATTCTGACTTAATTTTTCAGTAATCATTGGATGATTCATTAATGAGATAAGGAGATATTTGCCAAATTAATTCTAATAAAATATTAGTTTTTCAAAAGGCATTAATTACATTGAGCAAAAGGTAGAACCAGGGTTGATGTCTTGAATGGGACCTTTATTTATTTACTTTTATAATATCTTCATTTAAACCTCATGATTACAAACATGTTCGTAGTTGGGTTTCAGTTATGTAAAAGAACAGTCCCCTCTACCAGTGCAACCTTCACCACCAATGCCCTTCATTTCCCTTCTAACCCACCCCCTGCCTATACTCTGAACAGGATGAATGGGACTTTTAAACTGACTACACAAACTCATTAATTTTTGTATAAAGAATTTGAGCCACAAAATAACCGATAATTTTTGTCACTGTAAATATGCTACAATAACCACATATTTACATTCAATATACTACTTTTGAATTTAAAGATGTGTAACATCAATATAGGATCAGAGGTTTCTTTTGTGAGTACATACTAATGAAAGCTACTTCAATAAATCTACTTCTGATTCCAAATTTCCCGAATGGGATGAAAATTAATGTAGACAATTACAGAGATAGATAGGCTAGGGATCAACCTTAGAGTGATATTACACGTATAAAAATGTTCAATTCTCTAAAATTATTGTGTTTTACACTTCAAAGATACAAGAGAGATTTTCTATATATGATATTGCTTTGCATGCAATAGGATGGAGAAAGAAATATGACAGTAGTTTAGCAGTCTTTTCTTTTTTAAAAAATATTTTAGTTTGGGGGCACATACAGCTGTACTCAGTGCTAACTCCTGGCTCCATGTTCAGGGTTACTTTTGAAGATCACTTAGGTGGTGCTGAGGATTGAGACCAAATCAACAAAATGCAAGACAAGAGCCTTAAGCCTTACTCTATCTCTCTGGCTTTCTTTTTCTTTTAAATTTTCTCTAAGTCTAGACTTTTAGGTTCATGTCCCATGATTTATTCTTAGGATATATTGCTTTCTGACGCAAAATGTCTACTTCTCTATAGTGTAATTATGTAGATAACATAGTATGTCTTAATTATTTCCCTTTCTAATCACCAGCTTGGTCTCGGGATTTTATTTTGCAGAATTACAGTAATATCAAAGTTCCTGGAAGTAGACCTACGTAAGGGAAAGAAAGGATGCGACTTTGCAGCAAAGGGGCTGTAACTAAGTATATATTAACTTCATCCAACCAGTCTCCTTAAGTTTGTATTTTCCAGGGCCCCACAGATCTTTTTTAGAGAAATGGGTCTAATTGCATGCTATAGTCTCCTGGTTATTTAAACAATATATGAGAAATTAGATATACAGGTTAAAAATTTAAATGGATTTACCAAGAGATGTCACTGCCAAAATAGACTTGTTAGTTATTAACCTCCTAAATAATATTTCAGAATCTTCAAGGTCTACAGTTTAGGTGTTCAGATAACTCAAGAGTAGAGACTTTCTTTGCATTATAGAGCTTACAAAGACAGAAGCTTTGGGGTGCTCTTTGTTGTATAAAATTAAACATGGGCTCCTAATATTTACTTCCCCAGAGTTAGAAGTTAATCTAGCTGTGTCAAAAGCAGCGTTAATCCATCTGTAACTACGCACAGTTCTGTTCTAAGAGGTTCTCTTGGCTAGAGATGGAAGACACTTGATCCTTCCCTCAGAATCTATTTGATCTTCTTTGTTCCTGAACCAGTTGAAATAATTACTTAAAACTGTTTCAGCTCTTTTTTATAGTTAAATGGGTTTCCAGAAGCTAACTACAAAAGTAAGTTTGGCTATATTCCTTTCACACTTGCTTCACACTTATTCTACAAATATTTGCACAAGTGGTCTATGAAAATTACGCTAGCAAAAGCAGAAGTACTGAGTGTTTTGTGATAAAGGATGACCTGATTTGGTACATGGAGTCAATAGGAGTCTGGGATTTTTTCATACCTCATTTAAAACTAAATACCAATAAAGGAAAGATAAGAAAACCCAGAGTTCTACAGGCATGCAAAGAAATCTTTGGTTCAGTAGACAGGACCAGGGGTAGTCATTGTCAGGAAAATAACCCATAGAAGAAACTAGAAATGATATATGAAGAATTATTGAAAAGTGTACTAAATTAAGAACAGACAGGATATACCAAATGTAAGGTAGCCAGGATTTCTAAGAAAGCAAAGGCTGAGATAAGAATTAATGGTTTGTATAAAGTATGTAAAATCAAGGCAGTACAGTGAGGAAAAAGGGAAGTGAGACAGGGAAGCACTAAAGCAATGCTTTGTGATCCACCAGGTTATAGAATATTGATAAAACAATTTATATGCATGACATGGGTGGTATAAGGAAAAAATTATATACCTGTAGATAGATACTGGTGAAGATCTGATGCCCTCAGCTACTTCCAATATCTTGTTTACTTTTAATCAAAATTTTCCTTGTTTTTAAGTTTTGATCCTATTGGTTCCCAGGTCCCAAGACCTGATATTTGAAGTTGAAGAGAAAGAGGCATTACATCTGCATTTTTTTTGTGGTTTTGGGGTCACACCCGGCAGCGCTCAGGGGTTACTCCTGGCTCCATGCTCAGAAATTGCTCCTGGCAGGCACAGGGGACCATATGGGGCACCGGGATTCGAACCGATGACCTTTTGCCTGAAAGGCAAACGCCTTACCTCCATGTTATCTCCCGGGCCCCACATCTGCATTTTTCCCCTAGGATTAATAGCAAGCTGAACACCTGGAGTCTAACACATTCTACATTTAGTATATGGTGAAATCAAACAATACTATAAATCACAATGAAAGACTCTTGAAATAATGAAATAGAATCAAAATTCCAGAGATATATATCCTCAGGTATATGGACAGTTGATCTTAAACAAGGAAAAAAATGTATAAAGTGGAGTGATAAAAGCCTTCAAAAACTGTTGCTGGAAAAACTGGTCACATGCAAAAAAAAGTTAAAGGGGCTGAAAAATCTAGGCATTCTCACAATGGGAGAGGACTGAATATCTGCCCATTTAAGGCCAGCAGCTATACCAACACATGATTATCTCCAGCATATAAACAACCCAGCTTCACTGCTGCACAACTCAGTTTGGAAGAGACTCCAATCAAAGAACTGCCCCAATTCTACTTCTCTCGAGCTTGCAGGTGCATACCTGGCTATGAAGCACCTCCAAATTCCACACTACTGACACCACAGTCGGAAACAATAAATTAGAAGAAGAAGTAACATAGAAGCACATTAAGCTTAATAAATGAAAACAACACCAAAGAAAGCTCAATTAACAATAGCTCAATAAATCCTTAATGACTTTAATAACATTGGGAGATTTTACAGTTTTCACAAAATTTTCTCTTATTTTTTTGACAGTTCCATTGAACATTTTGTTGTTACAAGCAATATAAAATAAATTATTTTGTATCTGCTAAGGAGGCAGATTTGGTGGGAAACTGGGACAATGGGAATGCTGTTAAAAATTTGAATGCTCAAAACAACTGTATTGAGAATATCTTCATAAACCATGGTGTTTTCATGAAGTTAGAAAAAAAATTTTAAGAGCTATCAATTAAGCTTCCATATGATTCAGCAATTACACTTTTTGGCAAAAACTCTATTCTAAAAAGACTTTGCATTTCCATATTCATTGCAGCACCATTCACTGTATCCAAAATCTGGAGACAGCCCATGTTTCAGAACAGGTGACTAGATAAAAGAACATATACACAATGGAATACCACTCAGTTTTAAGATAAAACTATGCGATTTGCTGCTATGTGGGTAGATCTTAAGAATATCTTATTGAGTAAAGCCAGTTAGAAGAAGTACAGGCACAGAATTATCTCTGCCATGTGTGGGATACAAAGAAACATAGTAGGGGAGTGAACAAATGCCCAAGGTCAATGGAAACTGAGTAATGATCTTTAGAAGAAAACTTTTTATTGGGACAGTGGTAGAAGGAAGCTCACATTCTCATGGAGGACACAGTATTGGACGCTTTTAGACATGAAATCCCACATTAACAGTTTTATAGACCACTGTGTCTAAAATTTAAAACTTCTACAAAAAAATCCAAGTGATAGCAATTTACTGTATGGTATTAAAGAATGCCATACAAAGTAATATTACTAACTTGCTATAACTCACACTGATGACTGGTCTATGTTATCTTCCTTCTACTGGTGTAGTTGATGGGAAGGGTTGAGATTCTGGTATTAATGGTAAAATTTCTCAGAAAAGAATAGAAGTCTGGGTATAATATGATATATATATATAGTATTATATATAATATAATAATGAGCCCGATTCCCCTCAAGGATGCTACAGCAGACAGAAAAGAGGTTTGAGAGTTTGATCCATGTTCAAGATCAGCTTCGTTTAAGGTTTTTGATGATTAAGATAGTTAAAATTTTAAGATATGGGCCTCCTCACCTCATACATGAAGTGTTAGATTCTTCAACATGAACCTTAGAAGGCGAAACAATCTTTTTTATTTCGAATGAGAGTCTTATATCTATTCTTCCAGGAAAATTTGCTTAGAATTACAGAAAGGATACTTGTGAAAATGATTTAGTGAGAGACCACTAGTAGAGACCCTGTGTGGGAAAAGAGTAAAGCAAGACAGAATTTTTTAAAATATAGAATAAGATACACTTAGATGCTCAGGGCTTTCCCCTGTCCCTGTGCTCAGGGATAAATTCTTGGTAGTGCTTGGGGAATCAACCATATGCAGCATTGGGAATTCAAGAAGGGTTTAAGGTATTTGATGTGCAGACAGTGACCTCTGGTTTTTCTGAGACTCAGCTTCAATTCAAATTACATGGTTGGGGTTACTCTTTATTCTATGAAGAATATAACAGAATTAATGGTCTTAGACTTGTACCACCTTGAAGAACTTACCTAGTTTTATCTTTGTGCATTAAGTAGTCTGTCCCCAAAACTATTTTATGCTGTTGGTTCAGGTGCATACTCTATCAGTTTAAGTGAATATTGGAAAGCAGGGATTCTATCTTTCATGACACTTCAGTTACACTGTCAACAAATGATTTCACTGCCCTATCAGGCCAGCAATTTCTGGGAGGCGTGGTCAGTGGTTGTAATGTGAAGCAAAGGATTTGACTTTTAGTGATGCCAAGTGCCTAAGATTAGGGATTCTTTTTTTTTTCTTTTCTTTTTTTTTTTTTTTTTTTTGGTTTTTGGGTCACACCCGGCAGTGCTCAGGGGTTACTTCCTGGCTCCATGCTCAGAAATTGCTCCTGGCAGGCACGGGGGACCATATGGGGCACAGGGATTCGAACCGATGACCTTTTGCATGAAAGGCAAACGCCTTACCTCCATGCTATCTCCCGGGACCCAGATTAGGGATTCTTACATTGGAGAGTGCTTCTAGGAGAAACCTGTTAAGAGATGGAGAGGGAAAGGTTAGGGCAGAAAATGGATGTAAAAGCAAGACTTGTTGCTTCATGCTGATGTAGTTTCTAATTGGTCTCAAAGGAGCATAAATGTTAGCAAAGAAACATCCCATACTAAGTCATCTGCACTTTTGTTTTCTAGTATACCCAGTTAGTTATTGATCTTGGGGTTTCCAGATAAAGTCATTTCCTTATGTGTAGGATAATTTCCTGGCAAAACGAGCTTTGAGCATTCCACAGTGACCTCAGCTGGCCAATCTGCTGTGTAAGAAAGATCTGTGTGAGGTCCCAATATCATATCTGGCTTCACCATTTTTTTGAAATATACCCGAATTTGCCAGGAAAGGAAGGTTCTGGATTACTGAGAAAATTGTCAGTCACTTAGCTTGAAGGTGTCCCATGCCAAATTTGCCACTTTCTGAGTCTGGAACATCTCGCCAGCTGTCAGAATAAACTTTCCTCCTTCACTGTTCTTTAGTGACTCTCATCTGAACATTTGTTAAATCCTGACTATGGCCGACATATGGCGATAAATCAACAATCTTGCTGGAGTAAGCTCTCTATTCCCAGCATTTTATAGACAACATTAAATAAGATTTTATACATTTACTTCAGTCCCATGGGCTACTGCAGTCACAAAACTGTTCATCAGGGATAGGGCATTAAATTCCTTATAGCCACCAGATGTTTCCACATCCCTGCCTGTGATATCTGCCTCTATCAGCACCCTGATCTGATTGTTCTGAGTGATTCCATTTCCCTCCTGGCGCAGTTTTTGTTGACAAAGTCAGCACAAGAATTCTTGATGATAGCTTACATTTTAAGCTATTTAGAACATGTTAAATACTTAGATGATAAACAAGTGTTTTTGGCGATTTATTCTGCAATCAAGGATCTGAGTTATTTTCTACTTCAAATATCTATAGATACAGAGTTAGTTAGTATTGATAGAGCTAATTAATGTACCTTTTAATTTATTGGTTTGGTGGTTATAACTGGTGGTATTTACAAATACATTTAATATTTGGTATCCAATCCATCCATACCCAACTGTGCATTAGCCTATTGAGTTAGTTTTATGGTCCCACTATTTGGGGTGGGGGTCACATCTGGCTATGTTCAAGAGTTACTTGACCTTGTGATCAGGAGTCAGACCCAACAGTATTTTGAATGCCATATGTGATGCTGGGGATCAAACTATGACAAGCTATTCTACAAATCAAGCATCTTTAACATCTGTACTATCTCTCTGGCCTAGATATGTACTTTAAGTAAAAAGAAATATTCACACTACAGTGAGAATCACATACCAGACAGTAAATATTTATAGATTTTAATTTTGGAACTGATGAGGAAATGGACATTGGGTTAACTAAAAGCTCAAAATTAGTAGGTCATTGGTCCAGAACCCCTTCTTTTAACAATTAGGGCATCCTGGCAATCTCACAGTAGTGAAATTTTGGAAGAAGTAATTGGTAAAAGCCTTCCTAGATGGTGCTTCTCAACCTATTATCATGTCCTTCACTCCCTACAGACCACACAAAAAAGCTAGCTACTTAAGAAAAACACAACATTATTTTGAGACATTTCATTTCCTTTTATTAGACACAATGTCAATATTGCCTGGCCATACTGCCCAAATAATCCTTTAAGTATAGTTAGAGTTGGGACTCAGAAGCATTGAGAAGGCCTTGTTAGTACCTCCTTAATTCATAGAATTCATAGAAGTGTCCACCTGCTCTTCTGCCACATGCATGACAGGTCAGATCTGCTGATCACTGATCACCCTCAGAGGCAGTCCTTAATAATGGATATGAATGGGGATATAAATACCCCAGTTTTTTGTTGGGATCAAAGAAGGATGCTGAGCCATATAGACCTAAGATACTGGGTCAGTCATTACTGAACATCCCTGAACATGCCCATAATTGATCAAGTTTATTATCACTTTGATGCATCAGATTCTGTAAACATTGCAATTGTTTGGCAGAATTATTGCTTATGCTGAAAAATGTGATTTGCAAGGATACAAACCCAGAGGACCCATTTCTTCAATCCACACAGTGACACAGTTTATGCTATAAAATTCCAATAAATCTCTTCCATTGTTCTTCAGTGTCTTATTGTAGAATATTCTCAAGCCTTGAGACAGTCTCAAAAATCATTTGTAAGCTTGATTGTCTAGTGGTAGTGGATTGGTGATGGTAAGATATAGTAACTTTGATAAAGTACATGATATTGATGTACATAGTTTGGCTTTGTTAAAATGTGTTCTTTGGACACTGAATTTAGAGTGTACCTGACTGTGCCTTTGGGTCAATTCTCACTGAGTTGTTGAGACCTCAGGAAAATAGTTGAAATTTGACAATAAGGCCATTGTTTCATTCTACAGAACATGTTAGATCCCAGGAAGCTTCTGGAAGCTTTTCAACATTGGTAGCTATTGTACTATCTTATGAGAGAACATGACAGATATTTTCCTGAAATCAAGATCCTTGGATTTGGTTAAGTCTTCAACTGTTTTATATTTTATCAGCCTAAATAGAGAAAAGCTCTTTCAGCAGATGGAATGCATCAGATTCTGTAAACATTGCAATTGTTTGGCAGAATTATTGCTTATGCTGAAAAATGTGATTTGCAAGGATACACACCCAGAGGACCCATTTCTTCAATCCACACAGTGACACAGTTTATGCTATAAATGAGACCCCATCATATGCCTTCTATATAACGCTCGTTAGCTTATCAAATTCAGAATTAAACAGCAATTAACTCCAGCACTGCAGACTGCTGCTTCTGCCATTTTGCTGTTTCATGGGAACTTGAGAAATGAAATAAAGCATATCCTTATTCCCTTATTCCCTCATATTCATTGAGGCCCTGGAGGGCAGCCAAATGATACAGTGCTTTAATGAAATCAGTCTTTGTAATTGTTGGTAAAGTGAAAAATAATCTGCTCTGCCCTTACTTAGATAGAAAAAACCACCTATATTAAATAATGCTTATCATTCCCAAAGAAGAGATACTGACCTCAGTTATAAGAAACTCTTTCTTGAATGGTTGTTTTGAAAATGAATTAGAACACTTGAAAAAAGGTTGTCTTAACTTCTGACTTAGTCCTTCAGTTTTAGCAAATGAAAAACTAGATACTTCATAAGAATGGGAGGCTGATTTATAACATACTTTCATCAGTCTTAGGCTTGTTACCAATGATAGGACTCTAAGCAAACCTATGTCTAGAGAAAGCTCAGATTGAAGTAATAGCCCTCTACTAGAGGATTCATCTACTGGATAAACCAGAACTGCTCTGATAAAGACTGACTGCCAAGCACTGAGCTACACTAATCATTGGATGAGAGGTTACTCTAATGATTTTTAAATAAAAAAATGACCAAAAAAAGTGCAATAAGATTTGAATTCAGACTTTGATTTTTCCAAAATTCCTAGCTCAGTCTATTCAGAGTCATTTTGAGCATATGTCCAGCATTTTTGGATACATCTTCAGAGACCCTTTTTTAGTGTTCTAAAATGTGGAATGTACTTGGGAAAAATATTTTTTTCCTTTCCCTGAATACTCAAAGGAGAACGAAAAAGAGGCAAGTTCATTAGTGGTGGGGATACAAAGAAAAAAAGAACATGCAGATGAAAAAAATATCTTGATATCAATCTATGTATAAGCAAATTTCGTGATTCTATTTTTCCTAACAGCCATGTAGTTGCTTGTTAGATATGCTACAGGTTCTTTAGCCACTCATCGGTTCTTGGATACTTGAGTTGTTTACAGATTCTGGCTATTGTGAACAATTGTGAATAGTGCTGCAATTAATATAGGACTGCAGAGTGCTTTTCTGCATTAGGTTTTGTGGTTCATAAAGTTTATTCCTAGGAGTGGTATTACTGAGTTATAAGGAAGTTCAATTTCTAGTTTATTTTTTTAGGAATATCATATTGTTACCAAAATGTTTGGTTCTGTCAATATTCCAACCAGCAATGAGTGAGAGTCCCTTTCTTTCTGATGCTGAAAGGAGATAGTGCTTTGCAATATTAGTAAGACTATTGCAACCCAGTGTCTAAAACAGAATAAAAAGGAATGGAGAAGAAGTATGTCTGCCACATAGGCAGGCAGGGAAGAGAGTAGAGGGAGGGCAGGAGGAAAAGTAGGGACATTGATGATAGAAATGTGCATTGGGAAAGGTATTGGATATTGTATGACTAAAGCTCAATCATGAGCACCTTTATAATTACATCTCATGGTGATTCAATTAAAGAATTTGTTTATATAAAAAGAAAAACTCACTTTAATATTTTTACATGGAAAGTTCTTTATTCTCAGTTCTTAGAGTTCATAGCCCAACTTTGCAGAATATATTGATCAAAAGATAAAGTTGCAGTCATTACACATAATATGGTCTTAATGTTTTCTAATAAAAACAATCCAATTCTAGGGTTTAGAAATAAAAAGATAATTTAAGATAGAAATTTTACCCCAAATTATCACTACTAAGTTTGAGACATTTTATTGAATTATAACATACAGGAAAGCACAACAATTATGAGCCACAGTTCAATGAGTAAAAGCAACATGATGGATGTGACCTATGTCTAGGTTGTTCTGATATTTCCTATGCAGGTCAAACAAGAGACCCTTAATTCCTTAAATTCCCAAAGGATCCCAGACACAACTTCTAGAATTTGTTAATATATATACATCTGGCATACAGTTACAGATCAGGAGTTTGATTACTTATTTGATAGGACAAAAACTATCTTTCATATGGCTTATGGGCATTTATGATGAGGTCACAAGTATCATACCTGGTTTAATTTAGGAATATGAACAAAAGTCAATTTAAATTTATGACTCAACCAAGACCTACCTCCATTACTGGGCTTGGTGGAAATTAGTAGGACATAGACAAATAGGTAGTAATGCATTTAATTCATATTCTCCAGATTCTCATGGAAATATGTTTGAAATTCATAGTAGAAATTAGGAAATGATGAGATTCTTGCACCTGACCACATTGTTATCCTTTTGCTCTGTAAATGCAGTGAAAGGCTCCTCAAATAGATTTCTTTTTTAGAGATAAACTGTTTTTAAAGACTTTAGTTTTAATATCAAAGACTCCTTTATGCTCCATTTCTGATTTTACTTTGAAGTTTATCATTTCATACTAAAACCATCCACAACATTTGAATTAAATTTCATACTAATTTACAATATTTGTTATTGGTCTGGAAATTTAATATAGCAAGTAGGAGACTTGTACATATCTGACCCAGTTTCAACCCCTGGCACTCCATATGGTCCGCTGATACTGACCAGAGTGACTCCTGAACACAGAGAAGAGACCAGAGTAGCACCAGTGTGGTCCCAAAATCAAAATAAATAAAACATTTGTTGCAGATCACCATATAGTGTATTCTTTTCTAACATGCTGTGTAAACTAAGAGTCATTCTTGACTGCATAATTATAATCTATATTAAAATAAAATTCAAGATTAATAGCCATGAATATGTATGGTTGCTGTGGATCTGTTTCCCAAAAAAGAATGTGAAATTGGGAAATGCTCTTAGGAGTAGTGGCCTTGGGGAGGAGAAGAAGGGGAGAAGTTTATTCACTTTGTAGCCACAAGGAAGACCTTAGATAATCCTACAGAGAATGCTAGCTCTGGGCTGGCTTTCCAAAGTTAACCTGAAGACAAGAAAAAGTCCTCCTTTTGTCTCCATGCTGAATAGTCACTGAATACAGAGGAGTTCTGGAAATAAGCATGAACCTGGGCTGGTAACTTTCTAGTCAAGGGCATGAAGTAAGATTCATATGAGATCAATTAGTGGCCAACATTTCCAGAAACAAAATGAATGCTGAGTCCTTCAATGGGGACAGAAATGGGAAATCCTAGTTGCACAAGAATATCTATTATAATTCAGTCCATGTACAACTTGAATGAATTTGTGTCAAGTTCTGGAATAAATTTGTTAGACCTCATCCCCAAAATTCTGTTGTTGTCCCTAAGGAGAGAACTTTTAATTGCTGCAGTTGGTTGAGTAAGGTCCTACTGGCAAGGCTTAATACCTAGATCAACCCTTATTAATTGCCTTTGTTTTGGGCCAGACCCAGTAGTGTTCAGGAGTTACTCTGTCCTCAGGAATTATTCCTGGTGGGCTCAAGGAACTGTGTTGGGTGCTGATGTTTAACCACTGTACTCCAGTCCCTAGTTAAACTTTTTCAAACATGACATACTTTCCAACTTTGTTTTATTCTTGTGGTCCCCTGTCTTACCAGTTGGCCACATTCTCTGAGACTATGTACAGCCCCCCTCCTCAATTTACACAACACCAGTGACCCTCATGGAATAACCTGAATGTAAGGTAATCCAAGGGTTTGACCTTCAATTGAGAAATGCTCACTCAAAGCATGTGTATATTTCTCTATAGTGAACTATCAAATAGAAGGTGCCGTATTATAAGGCTCCAGAATTCTGTTGCTGGTACTTTGTATGGTGTTAAGTAACATTAACTAGGCCAGTTTTAGTGACTGCAGGTTCCACTGGTTCTCAAAACTACTCATATATATGTTGGGTACAAATTAAGGTTCTTGAAGAAGATGATCATTCCTTTGCATTGCTTGCAAAAGTAATCAACTAGTAATCAACCAGAGGGTATCATGATAACTTAAAAATAGAGAAACTGTTTTTTTCAGTTGGATTCAGTCTATTGTCATTGACCTTAATGCTTACCCAAGAGATAGTTTGTTCTCAATACATGGGGAATCACATACATGTAAATCTAATCTATCTATCTATCTATCTATCTATCATCTTTTCTTCTGAAGCAAAGCAATTGAACAATGAAGATCAATGAGATCTAAGTTCCCCCAATAGGCTACCTAAATAGTTTGCCACTATTCATGGTTCCATATGTATTATAAATTATTTTCTAATGTGGATGTTTAGATATAGCACTCAGTTTTTTCAATTTGCATGTGTTTATTATTTTTTTATTTATTCCCATCTAATATCTAAGGTGGTCCTTGTTTAGGTACAAATGTGATCCCACATGTATTGAGAACAAACATCTCTTAAGTCTGTCAGATGGTCAGAAGAACTCTTGCAAATGGTTGTGGAAGTGATTTGAAAAGGCATAAGTATTTGTGGATAACCTGGCAATCTGGAACACATATGCCTATAGTTGATATTTGACTGGTTGAGGTTACAGTTTCTACTGATTATTACTACAGAGCTCTTGAATTTATTATGACTTGCTTTTTATTTAGGGACAACATGGTACTATGTGAAAGCTTCTATCCTGAGATTCACCATCTCTACAGGATCTAATAGCAGACTGCTATCTTACAAATGTATATAGTTCTGCTGCAGAAGATCTGTCCTCACACATACTTTGCATGTATGAGAACTTGGATTTCACTCCTGGCCCCACCAAAATAAAACCTAGAATTTTGTTGTTGGGAGTATTGACACTTTCACACATGCAAGTGTGAAAATAACTTCAGCTAAATCACGAGATGCTCTGGTATTCATCCTATTATTAGTATTTGCTGGTGTCTGGCATCCTACATTATTAAGTTAAGGCAGTTATAGGAAAAGGTCCTGATGCTCCACTCAAACTTTCACCAGGCTTAGACTCTAAGTAAACGTTCAACATAGGAGACAGTGGTGGATCTGCAACCAGCTTTCTTTAATTTATGCAGAAAGTATCCTATTCAAGTGGTTTTCAAGCCACTGCCTACAGCTATTAGATATGGGTCATAGGAGGGGAAGAGCACTGGGTGTTATGACCTTTTTTGGGGGAAGGGGCAGGTGAAGGAAGGTGCCATTCTTTCCACAGCTGCTTTGCCCTTGGATTAGAATGTCATGATTTGTCTTTACTCCTGCTCTGAAAGGGTTTGGAACCAATTGTAGGGGACTGGTGAAGACTGAATATCCTGTCAGCTTTTTATCATGCTGCCAGCTCAGGTTTTGTAATAGTGGAGTTTTTAATTTTCTTGCCAAGTTTTGGCTGGCCTGTCCCTTTCTTGAGGCAAAATTCCAAGCGTTTGGTCTCAGCTTTTCCTTCTTTCTCTGGGATTTGCCCTGTTACCCTGAACATGATTAGTTTACTTGTGTATTTTCTCAGTGGGATGCTGGGTTTAATTTAAGTTTGATGCTTATGTTGGTATTAAAAAGAACATATTCAAATAATTCTTTTTTTTGTTCATCTGGTTCCATCCTTTGTGCTTATAAAAAATGTTTCTCTCCTGAGTATGAA
>PVKC010015214.1:0-21612 GCA_004027635.1 Crocidura indochinensis | reverse complement strand
CTTTCCTTCTTTCTTTCCTTCTTTCTTTCTTTCTTTCTTTCTTTCTTTCTTTCTTTCTTTCTTTCTTTCTTTCTTTCTTTCTTTCTTTCTCTCTCTCTCTCTCTCTCTCTCTCTCTCTCTCTCTCTCTCTCTCCCTCCCTCCCTCCCTCCCTCCCTTCCTTCCTTCCTTCCTTCCTTTTTCTTTTTTTTTGTTTTTTGTTTTTTTTTGTTTTTGGGCCACACTCGGTAGCACTCAGGGTTTACTCTTGGCTCTATGCTCAGAAATCGCTCCTGTCAGACTTGGAGGACCTCATGGGATGCCGAGATTTGAACCACTGTCCTTCTGCATGCAAGGCAAACATCTTTACCTCCATGCTATCTCTCTGGCCCCTTATGTTTATGAGGACACCAGTCATTATATTAGGACTCCATTAATGTTCTTGCTTTAATTTGTGACCTCCATAAAGAGCTTTCTTTATAGGAAGAGCACAATGTAGGATTATGTGAATTTCTTTTTTTGGTTTTTGGGCCACACCCAGTGAGGCTCAGGGGTTACTCCTGGCTATGAGCTCAGAAGTCGCTCCTGGCCTGGGGGACCATATGGGAACCGGGGGTTCGAACCGTGGTCCGTCCAAGGCTAGCGCGGTAGGGCAGGCACCTTACCTGCAGCGCCACCGCCCGGCTTTTCTAAAAGTCACATGCAAATTTTGGATATTTAGCTACAAGGGAATATAGTATTGTAGATTTTTTTGCACATAGTTTTTCTTCTTGACAAATGCAGGAACAATATCATAGTTTGTTATTGCAGATTTGGTCCAGTACATTGAGCTGGTTTACTTGTTAATTTCTAAGAAGATACTGAGATCCAGTCTAAGAAGTTTTTGTCTAAACTACATATGGAATGATTTTCTCCTTGAGTTATTGCTTGCAGATTTTTTTCTTTTTTGTAAAAACTTGTTTTCAGTTTTATCTTGGTTAGACAATAAATACTTGAAAGATTAAAGTACTTCCTTTTATTCTAGATTTAAAAGAAATTGTATTTGTCATCCAGAGTCAAAGTAATTCTTTTCATGCAAAGAGAGCAGACCAATTAAAGAAAAGCATCTTGAAACAGGCAGTGGATCATACACAGGTATGTAATGGGGGTGTGAAAGAGCTACTAATGCTTTCTTTCTTAATGTATTTCTATTTTCCAGAGCTATCAGTTTATAGAGCTTAGTTTTATTTTGACAAGAATAACTCTTTGACTTACCTAATATTTTAGCATTGATTATTATTTAAGATGCTCTAGTTAATTACTCATGCAAAATGTCATACTCTAAATTATATTTATTTATTTGTAAATTTTATTTAAAGACCATGGCTTACTAAGTTCTTCATAACACCATTGTTTCAGGCATTCAGTGTTCAAAATACCAATCTCATTACCTGTGTGACCTTCTCACCACCATTCCCTAGTTTCTCACTCACTCCTCAAATCTACCCATTTTTCAAGCACAAAGCATTTTATTTTATATTGCTGTCACAAGAAAATGACTAATGCAATTTTTGAAAAATACTTTAGTGAAAGCAAATTTATTAAAATTGTCATATCTCTTTATGGTATCATTAAAGTCATTGAGGGTTTACTAAACAGTTTGTTGCTAGTTGAGCTTTCTGTATTACTGCTTTTGTTTATTGAGCTTGGTTAACCTCTGTGCTACTTTCCTGTCCAATTTCATATGCTTCTACTGGGCTGTCAGTATTGTGGAATTTGAAGGTGTCATAGGTTTGAACTAGGAGCTCCAGGAGCTGTAGAATTGGGCCGATAAGTTTCGGTGACTTGGCTTGACTTGCATCTCTTCTAATATTAGTGGTGAGGCTGTGCAGCTGTGTTGTTGCTTACATGGCAGTGGCTGTGGTTGTGGGTATGGTTGCTGGGGCTTTTGTAGTACTGGAGCATGTGGAGGAACCCCTTTTTCCATACTGAGAAGACCCCAGAAAGAGTCTCAGCCTCTAAACTATTGAACCTGCAATTTTTTGTTGGTTTGGTGTATCTGCAGAGATTAGTCATGAAGCAGTCATTTGCTTCATGGGTCATTTGCATAGCTTGCAAGCTTTGGGGTGTGGTCACAATTCCTGGGCTTCTGCTGGGCAGGGATGCTGCCCTCTCCCCTCCAAAAGGCTCTCCAGGGTTTTCAGCCTGAAGACTAGTGTACCTGTAAATTCTAGCAGCTTGTCTTGTATCTCTCAGAAGATTAGTGGTAAAATTGTGTAGCTGGAGCTATTGCTTACATGATGGTGGCGGTGGGATGTGAGTCTATCTTTATTTTTAAATTTAGGAGGATGCTATCATTGTGCCAGGCTCTTCTGGCTTTTGTCATAAAATATGATTAAAAGAAGTAAGTAAAACCTTTTAGAGGCAGGGCCTCCAGTAACAGAGATAATGTGCACATATTTTGGGAAGGAGTTCTAAATCAGTTTCCATATTGATGTATTGTCAGTGACCTTAGAGTGGTACTTCCTCTACCACTCTTATTTTTTTAAATTGGCTATTATTCAATAAACTTTTCATTTGATTTGTTATGTAATATTTGAAAGGATTGTGGTAAGAAAGAGTGACACATATGGGGGACATTGTAATAAGGTTTAAAATAAGACAAGAATACCTAAAGCTGTCTTAGGTATTGCTGGAGGTTTGGGGGTAAGAAAGATCCACATACTCACTATATCATTTAGTCATATTCTTCTCAACCTAAACCTCCTGGCCTAGGGATGTGGCTCAGCAGTAGAGCACATGTCTTATTTGGATGAGTTCAGGCGTTCAATTCCTGACATTGAAGAATAGAATAAAGAAAACTATTCCTCCAAGCCCACAGTGCTACATTACCATGTCTTTGACTTAAGTGCTTGTGTACAGAGTAATGACACTTACTGGTCTTTGCAGCGAGATAACTTTAACAGGGCATGTGTGTCTTTGACGAATTGCTTTTTCTGTTGGTGGGTGCTGGGAAATGAAGGTTAAAATAGCTGTAGAAAAATATCAACTTTAATGATAATTCAAGGCCAATGTACTGCTGAGAATGAGGTTTATTGTGTTTAATCTTTAAACCTTTACATACAAAATCAATTTAGTTTGTTTATGCACCCCATTCCCCAGCATCTCCATATCCCTGCAAAGACATGGCTTTGGCACATCATACTTCTCAAGGAAAAAGCAAAATGTCCTGAAATAGAGACTTCTATTTACTTGTTTATTTTTATAAGTGGAGATTGGAGCAGTCCTATGAATTAAAAAATTTTTTGTTGTGCTTGACAGAGATATATAAGTAGTAAGGTAGCATCTTGGTTCTAGCCACAATACCCTATATGGTCCCATGAGCATATTCAGGAATGAATTGCCAGGGGTAACCCCTGATCACCACTGGGTGTAACTTAAGAATTGAGATTTTGTTTTCTTTGCTTTGGAAATTCAGCTTTTCAAGAGTTTATTCTTTTCAACCTTTCCAGGATATAGGTTGCAGTCTTTTCTGATTTTACTTGAGTAGACATCTGTGTGGGGTAGTCCAAAGTAGGCTGCTGCAGGGAAGGGGGGACCAACAAGCTGTATTCCTCTGCCCTTCCTCAGTTGCATTCAACATTGATGGAATTTAGCTTAAATGGGACTTGAGAGTTATCCCAAACTATATGATTAGTGGTGTTACTAAATAGTGACTTACCATTTTGTCAGGCTGAAATTGCATTTGTATCTCAGTGTTACTGCAGATGTCCTGAGAATCACTTTCCATTCAGTAGAGGTACCTTTATGTGTAGTAGATTATTTTAGTTTCTTAAATTTAAATAAAAGTTTTGGGATCGTGATTTACACAACTGTAAATTATAGAGTTTCATACATAAAGTAGTTCAACCCCACACTCTTCACCAGGGTAAACACCAGGGTGTCCCCATCCCTAAACTTGCCCTCCTCTTACCTCCACCTGGTAAGCTTAATTCTGTAAACTAGTCAAAGGTTCTGCTGCCTTTGGCTGTTTGTTGTTCCTTTAGTATGTATCTTTGAGATATGAGAGATTAGTCTATGTCTGGCCATCTCCTTATTGACTTTACTCAGCACGATATTCTCCAGATCCATCACATAGTTGCAAATTGCATGATTTTGTCTTTTCATTTAGCCATGTAGTATTTCATTTTGTATATGTATCAAATAAATTAAAAATGTATCAGAAAATAAATATATTTATTTTTAATCCAGTCGTCTTTTTTTGTTGTTGTTGTGTTTCTTTTTTTTTGGGGGGGGGGTCACGCCCGGTGGCGCTCAGGGGTTGCTACTAGCTCTGTGCTCAGAAATCACTTCTGACAGACTTAAGGGACCACATGAGATGCCAAGAATTGAACCTGGGTCCTTCCTGGGTTGGCTACATGCAAGGCAAATGCCCTACAACTGTGCTATCTCTCCAGCCCCCAGTCATATGTTCTTAAACACATAGGTTGTTTCAAGATTTTGTCAATTCTGAATAGTGGTCAGGTTAAAAAGACACCCAGCAGACTAGAAGGAAATACTTGCTCACTACCAGTGAAAACCAAGCTATGAGTAAGGCCTGAATACCATCTATGTGTCCCCTAAATCAAATCAACCAAACTAAACCAAACTAACCAAAAACCAAAACTAGGAGGAGATAAATAGAAATTTTTTAAAGAAAACATACATTTTGGTGAAAGGATTGGTGTTAGAACATTGTATACCTGAAACTCAATCATAATATCTTTGTAATATGTACTTCATGGTGATTCAATTAAAATAAATGGAGACATACAGATGGCAAATATGTATATGAAAAAGTGTGCTGCATTTTGTATTAAAAAAACAAACAATCCAACTACACTATGAACAACCTTGCAACTATGGTACTTAAATCAAGTAAATAAAAAAAATTTTTAATATATTTTTAAGTTAGGAATATGCATAAAATAACTCAAGAGCTTGAAACTCTGAATGCTAATACAACAGTATATCTGAAATTAATTTTGTAATTCTTCTTTTTTTGTGCTATTACCAGTGGTGCTCAGGGCTTACTCCTGGCTCTATAATCAGGGATCTTCCTGGTAGGTTTGGACACTGGGATGAAAACTGGGTCATTGCATGCAAGGCAAGCACTATATCTACTTTCCTTCCCAACTATTTTTTTGCAATACAAATTTATTTTTTACTTAATTATGGTATAGCCACCTTTGATATGACAGGCATGCACATATGCATATACAACTAACATGCCTACACTGTGTTTAAAGCATTTGTTCTTTGAAGACAGATACTTAGGTTTGCCCTCCTTTTGTTTTCTCCATGTCCCCTATTAAGCATGGTGGTCAAATACAAAAGAAATTGGACAAATGGAGGTTAAACTTTGCATTAAGTAAATGCTTTACTTAGTTTTTTTTTAATGATTAAATTGATAATGTCAATCCACCTCATGAAATCTAATAGCTTTTAACTTCTTCCATTAAAACTACAGAATCTATCTCTCTCCTTCTGACTGAAACCCAACTGTAAACCT
This sequence comes from Crocidura indochinensis, assembly GCA_004027635.1. Lineage (NCBI taxonomy): Eukaryota > Metazoa > Chordata > Mammalia > Eulipotyphla > Soricidae > Crocidura > Crocidura indochinensis. Next base: position 16,105 of record PVKC010015214.1, on the reverse strand, counting down.
ATGAATATGCTTGTAATCATTGTGGTTAAATAAAGATTTATATATATGTATATATGTATACATATATATACATTATATATATATCCTACAGAATTTGGAGAGAAGAGTAGAAAAAACCAAACATAACTTTGAGTTGGTGCTTGAAAGATATGATCTCAAGTGGCTGAAAGACTGTGGAAAAGTAGATAATTCAACTGACTGCTTTATTACAGACAATAATGGCTTGCAGAAACTGAAGATTTTCTTTCTTTTGTAATTTTTTTGTTTTTGTTTTTGAACCAGGCCTGGAAGAGCTCAGAGCTCCTGACTCTGTGGTCAGGGATCACTACTGGTGAGTTTAGGGACCAACCAACTTGGTTGCTTGCATGCAGTGCTAGCACCTGGCCACTGTACTATCTCTTCAACCCAAATAGTCTATCTCGTGAGTGACTGGGCTAGACACCAATGCCACAGCTCCTTCCCTGTGTTACTTTGCCTTCAGCATTTTGTCCTCATCTACAGCAGTGCTTCTCAATTATTTTCTGTCATGCCCCCCGAGGAAGAAGAAAGCATTTTTCGTGCCCCCCACATGACTATAAATAGTATCTTTATTAAAAATAACTTTAACCTGCAAAACAAAAAATATAAATTAATTTGAGCTGATTTTTTAATCAGAGATGATGTCTGGATTAATGGCTACAATGAGCACATTTTGCAATGCATAGCTTTTCGAAGTGGGGTTTGAAGTAGGGCACAGCAACTCTCAGCTCCAGAGACATTACAGAGACATAAACACGAGCTTAGCTTGTTATGACAGTTTTTGCCAAGGTCAAGCGTGCCCCTGTTTATGGAGCCTTGTGCCCCCCCTGGGGGGCACACCCCACTATTTGAGAACCACTGATCTACAGGGATATGTTCCAGTATGTGGTGGACATGCAGCTTCCTTTCTTTTTTGTTTTTGTTTTTGGATTGCAACTGGTAGTGCTCAGGGCTTATTTATGGGTATGCATTCAGGAATCACTCCTAGCAGGCTTGGGGGACCATATGGGATGCCAGGGATTGAACTTGAGTCTGCCTCATGCAAAGCAAGCGCCCCTCCCACTGTACTTTTGTTCCAGCCCTCAGCTTCCATTTAAATATGTGTGTTGTTTGTCTTTATTACTGTAGTGCTCACTGGATATTTAATTTGATATTTCTCTCTGTATTGTTGTAGTGTTTCAATTACCATTTTCATGTCCTCTCTCATACTGAGATTGAAAGCCTCAAGAAAGACTCTGCCCATTTTCAGCTTATTTTATCTTATTTATTTATTTATTTATTTATTTATTTATTTATTTTTTACCTCATTCTATTGCTTTTCTTTCCTTCAAACAAAACCACATAACTCGAATTATCTAGCTCTGCCTCTCAAATAGAGGGGGAAACAAGGGAGGGTATCAGGACCATATGATCACTAATAGTAAACTAGACAAAGAGGGGATCACCTACTCTAGCAACCCGGGGGGTGATGGTGGGGGATATGGGTTGCTGGAAGGGAATGGGGATGGGGGGGAGGACAAATTTGGTGATGGGTATTCCCTGATTCAATGTTAATATGTACCTAAAATACTACTGTGAAAGATATGTAAGCCAGTATGATCAAAATAAAAATAAAAAAAAAAGGAATCTACCTAAAAAAAATCTTTGAAAATCAAAAAAAAAAAAAAAGAAGATTTGACTTTGAAATGGCACATATTGTGAGTCTAGCTAAAACTTCAGCTGTCCTGGCCACTAAATTGAAGAAGGTAGGAATGGGATTTGAAGACAAAAATTAACATCTGCTAAAATCATGATGCTGATCACACATCAAGGACTCATTATGTCTGTTGAAGAACTTAGGTTTTTATTATTTAGAGACTCTGTGGGCAAGTTTATAATGGGCATACAAGAAGCAACAGAGATGAATTCTTGTAGTCAAAGAATCTATAGTCCAGGAAAGGAGTTGTAGGACCTGAAAATGGGCACTTTTATAGCAAGGCAGAAATATACAAAAAAAAAAAAAAGAAATAGTTGTACAGGGAATAGGGTATTTCTTAGATATTAGCCCCTTATCTGACGGGTACGGGAAGTTTCTCCCATTCTGTGGGTGACCTTTGTATCCTAGTCACTATTTCCTTTGAGGTACAGAAGCTTCTCAGTTTAATATAGTCCCATCTGCTTATTTCTGCTTCCATTTGTTTGGAGAGTGATGTTTCCTCCTTGAAGATAACTTTCATTTCAATGTGATGGAGTGTTTTACCTACGTGTTGTTCTGTACACCTTATGGTTTTGGGTCTGATATCAAAGTAACCCGTTTGGATTTGACCTTTGTGTATAGTGTTAGATGCAAGTCTGAGTTCCAGTTTTTTGCCTGTGGTTGACCAGTTGTCCCAATACCACTTGAAGAGGCTTTCCTTGCTCCATTTTGCATTTATTGCCCTTTATTAAAGATTAATTGACTGTATGTCTGTGGAACATCCTCTGAATATTTCAGTCTATTCCATTAATCTGAGTATCTTTATTCCAATACTAGGCTGGTTTTGTTTTTGTTTTTGTTTTTTTTAGTTTTTAGTTTTTGGGCCACACCTGGCAGTGCTCAGGGGTTACACCTGGCTATCTGCTCAGAAATAGCTCCTGGCAGGCACTGGTGACCATACAGTTGCCGGGATTTGAACCAACCACCAAGGTCCTGGATCAGCTGCTTGCAAGGCAAACGTTGCTTTGCTATCTCTCCTGCCCACCATACTATTTTAATGTCTATTGCTTTGTGATAGCTTTTAGATACCTTTTTCTAAGAGTTGCTCTTGCTATTCATGGGTGTTTATTATTCCAAATGAATTTCAGGAATTTTTGATCCACTTCTTTGAAGAATGTCATGGGTATCTTTAGAGAAATTGCATTAAATCTGTACAATGCTCTGGAGAGTATAGTCATTTTAATAATGTTAATCCTCCAAATCAACAAACAGGGCATGTATCTCAATTTACTTGTGTTCTCTTTTATTTCTTGAAGCAGGTTTTTGTAGTTTTTACCTCTTTAGTTAAGTTGATTCTGAGGTATTTGAGTTTGTATGGCACTAATATGAATGGGATTTTTTTTAACATAGAATCTTTATTCAAGCACTATGACTACAAGCAAGTTCGTAGTTGAGTTTCAGTCATAAGCAGAATAACCCCCATTCATCAATGCAACATTCCCACCACCAATGACCCCTCCTCTACCAAAGGCATTCACCACAGGCATTTTACTTCTCTTAATATTTAAGATTGTCATGCCAGCTGTTAGTGTAGTTATTTCCCTAACAGTGTTCACCACTCTTTGTGGTGAGCTTCAAATTGTGAGCCAGTCCTTCTGGTCCTTCCAGCCCTTAACTCTATTGTTTCGGGGCAATATTCCATTAATGTCTTTAATCTTTCTCAAAACCCATAGATGAGTGAGACTATTCTATGTCTACCTCTCTCCCTCTGACTTATTTCACTAGCATAATAGATTCCATGTGCATCCATGTATAGAAAAATTTCATGACTTCATCTTTCCTGATGACTGTATAATCCATTGTGTATATATTCTACAATTTCTTTAGCTTTCATCTGTTGAAGGGCATCTTGGTTGTTTCCAGAGTCTGGCTATTGCAAATAGTGCTATGAATATAGGTATGAGGAAAGGATTTTTGTATTGTATCCCTAGGAGTGGATTTTTGTATCCTAGGAGTGAAATAGTTGAATAAAATTGGAGTTAAATTTTCAGTTTTTGGAGGCATCTTCATATTGTTTTCCATAAAGGACTAGATGTCGTTCCCAACAGCAGTGAAAAAGAGTTCCTTTCTCTCCACATCCCTGCCAGCACTGCTTGTTCTTGTTCTTTGTGATGTGTGCCAGTCTCTGTTGTGTGAGATGGTACTTCATAGTTGTTTTGATTTGCATCTTCCTGTTGATTAGTGATGTGGAGCATTTTTTCATGTGTCTTTTGGCCATTTGTATTTCTTCTTTGAGAAAATGTCTGTCCATTTCTTCTCCCCATTTTTGATGGGGTTATATGATTTTTTCTTATTGAGTTCTGTCAGCACCTTGTATATTTTGGATATTAACCCCTTGTCTGATGGGTATTGGGTGAATAGTTTCTCCCATTTTGTGGGTGGCTTTTGTATCTTAGGCACTGTTTCCTTTGAGGTACAGAAGCTTCTCAGCTTAGTATATTCCCATCTGTTTATCTATGCTTCCACTTGTTTGGAGAATGTTGTTTCCTCCTTAAAGATGCCTTTGGACTCAATGTCAGATAATGTTTTAGCTACGTGTTGTTTTATATACCTTATGGTTTCAGGCCTGATATCAAGGTCTTTAATCCATTGAATTTGATCTTTGTGTATGGTGTTAGCTGGGGGTCTGACTTCACTTTTTTGCAAGTGGCTAACCAGTTGTGCCAACACCACTTGTTGAAGAGGCTTTCCTTGCTCTATATTTGATTTTTTGCCCCTTTATCAAAAATTAATTGATTGTATGTCTGGGAAACATTCTCTGAATACTCAACTCTATTCCACTGATCTGAGGATCTGTCTTTATTCTAATACCATTCTGTTTTAATAACTATTGCTTTGTAGTAGTTTATAATTGGGAAAATACCTCCCATATTCTTTTCCCCAAGTATTTCTTTAGTTATTTGTGAGTGATTATTGTTCCAAATGTATTTCAGGATTGTTTGATCCATTTCTTTGAAGAATGTCATAGGTATCTTTAGAGAGATTGCATTATATCTGTACAATGCTCTGGGGAATATTGCCATTTTAATGTTATTAATCCTGCCAATCCATGAACAGGGTATGTGTCTCCATTTCTTTGTGTACTCTCTTATTTCTTGAAGCATTTTTTTTTGGTATAGGTCTTTCACCTCTTTAGTTAAGTTGACTCCAAAGTATTTGAGTTTGTGTGGCACTAGTGTGCATGAAATTGCTTTTTTAATGCCCATTTCTTTTCTATCATTATTTGTGTATAAGATGGCCATTAGTTTTTATGTGTTAATTTTGTAGCCTGCCACTTTGCTATATAAATCTTTGTTTCTAGTGACTAGGGTATTTGTCTTACATGGACTGACCTGATTTGATCCCTGGTACTTTATATGGTCCCCTAAATTCTGAAAGGAGTGATCCTTCCTGGGCACTGCTGGTTGTGGCTCAATAACAAAACAAAAAAAAAATGAGGGAAGTACTTCATGACTTCTTATATTTATATAACTAAAGAAATTAAATTATGACAATCGAAGACTGGAATGGTGGTTTACATGGCTTTACATGTACATGAAAAACTAAATGGAAAATTACCCAAAATAGGTTGAGGAGGGGAATGATGTATGTTCTGTGGGATGGACACAGTGGGGTATGGCAGGATTATGACCGAGCTGGAAAGTTCCAGAGGGACTTGAGCACAAAGGAGCAGTCATTCTTCCTGTGGTCCCCAGCCTTTGTTTGAAAATACCTGGCATTTTGAAGACTTACTTAAATTCCAGAAAATTGAGCTCCTCCGGTTCCTGGCAGTATTTTCAGAGGGAATAAAATAAACTATTTATTTTTTTTATTTTTAATATAAAATTACTTTAAAAGTTGTTTATAATGCATTAGCTTCTGCCTTCAGTGTTCTAACACTAATCCCACCACCAGTATGACTTACTCTCCATCACTGTCCTCCCTAGTTTTCTACCCATCTGCAAGTCTGTCCCGTTTGCAGGCACAACATAATTTACTATATATTGTCTGTTACAATTAAATGGTAATGGAATTATTGAAAAATCTTTACTAACAGAAAAATTTTGAACATTGTTATATCTCAGAATGGGGTTATTAAATCAGTATATGAAGGTTTGCTAAGAAGTTTGTTGCTAGTTGTACATTCTGTGTTGTTTATGCTTGTTGAGCTCAGGTGGCTTCTAGTCTCTGCTACTTTTATGTCTACTTGGCGTGGTCACTGGAGTGTTTTTTTTTTTTTTTTGGCCACACCCCTCGGTGCTCAAGGGTTACTCCTGGCTATCTGCTCAGAAATAGCTCCTGGCAGGTACGGGGGACCATATAGGACGCCAGGATTCGAACCGACCACCTTAGGTTCTGGGACGACTGCTTGCAAGGCAAACGCCGCTGTGCTATGTCTCCGGCCCCATACTGGAGTGTTTTTGAGGACTTTGGAGGTATAATGTGGCTGCACTCTAGGAATTCTGGGATCTGTGGATCTGGGCACAGTGAGTGAATTTATATGACAATGGTGTGGGTGTGGGGCTTCTAGAAGTACGGAAGGGCAGGAAAAAACTGCCTACCCATATTTTAAGAATGCCCTAGAGTTTTCAGTCCAAACACTGGTGTGCCTGGTTTTTGTCAGTTAGGTACTTCTGCAGTGGTGACGCAGTGAAATTGGACCATTAGTGTGGTAACATCTGTGGGGTTTAAGAGTGGCTGCCAGGGCTTTGACAAGACTGGAACTCAGCCCACTCACCTCCCAGAGTTCAGTTTGCCTTTTAAATCCATCCCTCTGGTGACTGTAAGAAGGACATAGTAGGGCCAGGAGAGATAGCACAGCGGTGTTTGCCTTGCAAGCAGCTGATCCAGAACCTAAGGTGGTTGGTTCGAATCTCGGTGTCCAATATGGTCCCCCGTGCCTGCCAGGAGCGATTTCTGAGCAGATAGCCAGGAGTAACCCCTTGAGCATCACCGGGAGTGGCCCAAAAACCAAAAAAAAAAAAAAAAAAAAAAGAAGGACATAGTAGACTCTTGGGTTGTTTTCTGCTAGAGGAGAAAGGTGGAACAACAAAGGTTAAGAGCTGGGGGAGATGGCCACAGGACAAGGAAGCAGCAAGAGCTCCCAGCAGGATGTTGACTAGGGCAAGTCTTCTCTGAGACTGAGGACCAAAGCTTCTAGTGTAGGAGGTAAATCTCAGCAGAGGTGTCTGTGGCTCAGAGGCTGGCTTCTTGATTTTAGCTCAGCAGAGAGTTTTGACTGGAATATGGCAGGATGGGATTTGTCAGTGTATAGAAGTGGACACTTAAAGGGGCTGTTTTTAGGGGAACTTTCAGGAGTTTTTGGAAGCAAAGCAGTACTAGAAGATGGGTAATGAGAAAGTTCTTGTTATTTTTTTCTTTCTTTTTGGCATTTGGGCCACAATTTGTGGTGGTTAGGAATATTTCCTGTTGAACTCTCATGGTTGTTTCTGAATGCAGTGAGGATCCTGTGGTGTCAGGGATTGAATCTGGGCCTCCTACATGCAAAGCCTATACAATAATCCATTTGAATTATCTCCTCATTATTTATCTTTACTGTGTGTGCATAACTGAATGTGTGCACACACATCTGGGTGGTTTCACTCATGTAAGGCAAGTGTTATACTCTGGAACCACAGACACAGTTCCTACTTCTCTTTCCAAATTTTCTTTTTAAGGGCATATTGCAGAATTTGCCATTTAAACCTTTTTTTTTTTTTTTTTTTTTGGTTTTTGGGTCACACCCGGCACTGCTCAGGGGTTACTCCTGGCTCCATGCTCAGAAATTGCTCCTGGCAGGCACGGGGGACCATATGGGGCACCAGGATTCGAACCGATGACCTTTTGCATGAAAGGCAAACGCCTTACCTCCATGCTATCTCCCGGGGCCCCATTTAAACCTTTTTAAGATCAGAACTGTCAAGTACATTCATGCTCAATAGACAGATTCCAATAACTTTTTATTTTTACCTGCCCATTATCCCCACTGCCCTCTCTCCTCCAGCACCATTCTTCTTTCTCTCAGGATTTCACTATATCAGGTGCCACATATGAGTGGTATCAGAGAATGTTACCTCTTGTGGGTCTTAATTCATTTAGTATTCTTTTGGCTCTCCATGTTGTGCCAGTAGGGAGCATCTTTTCCTCTGTAAGGCTGCATATTGCTATGATTTCACCTGTGCCAGATTATGGCCCTTGTCTTTGTCTAGTCCAATCTGTTTAATTTTTATGCCCATAAGTATTATTTTCTTGGGGTGCTCATTGAGTATTCATGTGACTCCCCAACAGAGCCTATTCCCTTGTAAGTTATCTGTTCTGCCCTCTGGATTAGAAGGAGGCTAGCAAGAAGTGCTTTGTTCTCTTGGGATTGCCTGTGACACCTGGTAATGTCAGATATACACAAAAAGAGAAACAATGTCTCTTTTTCTCTTTATATGTACTCTTACTAATTTGGTAGTAAGGCCATATCTAGTTGTACTCAGGGGCTACTGTTGCCCTGTGGCCCATCTCTCCCAGCTCTTCACCTTTGTTGCTCCACCTTTCTCTAGCAGAGCACAGCCCAAAAGTCTGACTCCCTGCGCCAGTCTCCTCTCTTCTACTGTGTTCTCCACAGCCACCAGAGGGATGAATTTAAAAGAAAAACTGCTCTAGGGAGGGGAGTGGGCTGAGTTCCAGTCTTGTCAAAGCCCTGGCAGTCACACTTACAACCCACAGATGTTACCCAACTGCAGAAGCACCTAACTGACAAAAACACCAGGCACACTTAAAGGTGTTGGGAGCACCCATGTATGCTCACAGTACATTCACAGTGGGGTATGTAGTGTGAGGGACTGCATATGCAAAGTCTGTACCCCGATCCCAATTATTTTTTTCTAGCTGTTTATTTTTAAAATTTTTTATTGGTTGGCCATACCCAGCAGTGCTCAGGGTTCACACCAGACTCTGCACTCGTGGATCACTCATGGTAGAACATAGGGACTATGTGGAGTACTGGGATTAAACTTGGGTTGGCCACCTGCAAGTTAAGTGCCTAACCTATTGTACTCTGATCCCTGATTACTCTTAATTAATATTGTTCTTTTCTTTTTCAACTGGACAACCTGTGACTGAGATTGCCACTAGGTGGCAATATTGGTTTTAAGTTTAAGACAGGTAATTAAGTGTGCCATTAACTATTAACCCCTCTTCTTGAGCATTTACTTACTGTAATAAATGGAATAAAGAAATAAAGGAAACTGTTGTTAAAATTTAGAGGATCTATTTTATTATTGTCATTTTCTTCTCTGTGGAAGCCAGTGAAGCATCCCAGAGTAGTTAAGACAAAACTTTTAACACTTGGATTTAATTTTCCTATAGTTCCAGAGAGCTATTATGGCTTAGATCATTATGAATTTGAGTTAACAAGTTTTTTGGTAGTGGAAATGGCTAAAAGGTTTTTAGCATTTGTGACTATCCCTCTTCTGGTTCATTTTTCTCTTGGTATATAGGCTCTTTAAAAAAATTTTTTTTGGTAAACATTGCACAGTGCCTAAAACTTGATTTTGTGACATGACTTTATGTTTTAGACTCACCATTGTCAATTGCTGATGACACTTGGGATGATGATAGGACAGACTGATCTTGAACCTTTATAAATATAGACAAGAAATAGAGACATTGGGACAGTAGTGAGGATGGGACTAGAGAGAGTACAGTAGGGAAGGTGCTTGTTTTGCATGTGTCCAACTCATGTTCTAGCCCTGGTACCTGATATGGTCCCCTGAGCCCACAGGAGTGATCCCTGAACTTATAGTGAAGCATGGGTGTGTCCTCCAAAATAAAAAACAAAAGTAGTGAGGCCTTGACTCATTTGTTTTAAAAGATCTTCATTCCTTTAAAATAAGGCAGGGGATTAGAGCAAAGCCTACCATGAGTGTGAAGAAACTTTTACACGGAAAACCACTATTAACAGTATTTTCATCAATCACATTACTTCAATCAATAAATGAAGTTAAAAAAAAAAGAAAGAAATTGCCTTGTTCTTGGGAAGGAGTCAGCAGGTGAGGCATTAGCCTTGGAAGCTGAGGAAGGGTGACTCTGGCAGCCCCGTGTTGTGCACATACTCTCTCCATTGAGGGCCCTGCCCACAGTGTTGCATGTAAGTGCTTCACCTCTGTGGAACAGGGTGTCCAGAACTGAGGTCCTGGGTCACAAAGACCTCAGTTGTGAAGTCCTCAACTCACTAGTTCTGTTTTATTTTGTTTTGCTTTGTTTTATTTTATTTGTTGGTGGTGCTTGTAGCCTACTTTTGGCTTTGCACTCGAATTCACTCCTGGTGGGGATCAAAGAACCATATTAGGCTCCAGATATTAAACCCAGATTAGCTGATTGCAAGCTGATTGTGCCTTACCCACTATGCTGTCCCTCCTGCCCAGCTCATTATTTAGATCCTCTCTAGATTTGTCCACCATGAGCATTCACAAAAATTGTTTTGGTGAGGGAAGAATCGACAGTAAGTTTTATCATTTGAATATTTATCTGATAGCCCAAAATATCTATTCCTCCCACACTGCCAGATGTCTAGAACTGCTGCTTATTTATTCATTACTCCTGTCGGGTTGCACTTGCCTACAAAATCTGCCAAAAATTAAGGTGCAAAAATTTAATGGTTTTTGTGATTTTGCATCTGCTTCTAGCTGTTCTCTTTGCTTCTGCAAGTCATTGCCTGAGCCTGTTTTGCCTCAAGGTGCTAAAATGTGTTCTTATTAAAAACAGAAACATTTTTCTTCTTTCTAATATGAACACAAAAGCAAGAACCTGAGCTAACTTTCTTATCTGGAACTGATTACTGTCCTTGGAGTGGTTATTAGAGTGGCAAAACTATTTCCCAAAATTATTGGGTCATTGTAAATTGGCATTTTGAAAAACCAATTCTGAAGTTTTATGATACATTTTATAATGACTTTAAAGAATATGATACCTGTTTCTTCTAATCAGTGTGCCAACAGGCTTTGCCATTCTTTTTTATTTCTTTATTGATTGATTGGTCCCTAGGCCACACCCCATGACACTCAGGGATCACTCCTGGCTCTGCACTCAGAAATCGCCCCTGGCAGGCTGGGAGACCATATTGGATGCTGGGAGTTAAACCAGGTTTCTCCCAAATCGGCCTCATGCAAGGCAAACTATCCACCACCATGCTATCGTTCTGGCCCCAGACTTTGCCATTCTTGATTGTGGTGTAACAAAGTGTTAAAAAGAATTTCAGAATTACATCCTCATTCTTTGAATGGCTAGGTAGATGATAACTACTTCATAATATAAATGAATATTTTATATTGCATCATGTAGCAGAAATTAGAATTTCAAAATAAGTGGGATTTTTGAAGATGCTCAGGGGAGGGACCATGTGGTACCAGGGACCAAACTTGGGGCTGCCACACATACATCTAACCTTTGAGTTGTCTGCCTGACTCTGTATTTTATTTCAGATGTCTGTGAAATATATATTAACTGTGTGCCAAATACAATTTCACTTTTGTGAAGCTAGATATAGTACAACTGATAGGGCTCTTGTCTTGCATATTGCTAACCAGGCTTGATTTTTCAGCATCCCCTAGGTTCACCACCTAGAAAGCTGACTGAGAAAAAAAAAAAAGAAAGCTGACTGAAAAAGAGCATCTCTGGTAGCAATGTGTGATCCACTAAATCTCTGATCTAGGAGTAAACCTTGAGCATTACTGAAAGTAACTAAACACATGCATCACACTATTTGACTTTTTGGTTTGCTTGAGGCAAATGACCTGGAATTACTACTAGTAGTGCAAGGGGAACCTTATGGGAAGCTGGATATTAACCTAGGTTGACTGTGTGCAAGTCAAATGCCCTACCCACTGTGGTATGACTGTGCCCCTTCTTTTTCTGTTTTGGTACTTGAAAAAGTCCTTCTTAGTTGATGTTTGTGTGAAAATCTGGAACAGGAGCCAGCCATCTATGGTAAAGACTGTTGGAGAGTCTGTGTGGTAAGGCTGTTTTTGGAAGGTCTTTTCCCCTTCCTTTGGTAGTTTGGGGTTCAATTTGTTTTCAAGGAGATCCTAGACTTGGTAGTTATACAGACTATAGCCTCAGTGCATTAAGTGCCATAATACATGTCTAGAATTATGGGCATCATTATTGTTCTCCAGAGATACTTCAAAATGAGATTATTGGGGCCATGGATCTAACTTAAGAGGCTAGAACATGTGGATGGCCCATGTTCCATCCTTGATTCAGGGTATGCTTGGAAATATCCCTTGAGCATACCAGGTGTGGCCCCCAAACAAACAGCATCAGCCCTCAGCTCAAATAAAAAACAAATCTAGGAGTTGGAGCAGGAAGAATTAATTGCCTTGCATGTGACCTCCCTGAGTTTGATTTTTGGTATACCATGTAGTCCCTGAGCAATACCAGGAGAAATTCCTGAGTACAGAACCAGAAGTAAAATGAGCATTGCCAGGTGTGGCTCAAAACAACAACAACAACAACAACAACAACAAAACAAACCTCCAAACTCAAAAAACCAAACCTAACTCTAAGATTAAATTGGAAATAATAAAATAGCTAAGATATGGTGGTGGAGGGCACTGGAACTTGGCTGTTGTCAGTGTTGGCAATTATACACAGTATAAAACTAAATCTCTGAGATTCTATCATGTTGAGTTTGTGTTTTGAAGTGTGTGTGTGTGTGTGTGTGTGTGTGTGTGTGTGTGTGTGTGTGTGTATGTGTGTGTTAGGGTCGTATGCGGTAATACTCAGGGATCACTTTTGACTTAGTACTCAAGTTTGGGTATGCAAGGATTCGAACCCAGGTCAGAAACATTCCAGGCAAATGCCTTAATTGTAAACCATGATAATGAAAAAGTGTTATTGTGATGTTTTGATTGTTTAAAGTATCTTCTAGAGGTCCTAGTTTTGAAAAGTCTGAGGTTTAACCTAAGCACAGAGCAGGGGTTGTGCTTGATTAAGTTGTCCCTTTGGAGAGGAGTTAGCCAGCCAGTGATTGCTGGGAGGGACAGGATGACAGAAGCTGGAGTAGAGGTAGGGTCTTAGATATGGACTAAGCCATGGAAACATGATGGCTTCATATTTGAGGCAACATGCAAAACTGGAAAAAAAGAATTCAGGAGAGGGATATGTTTATAAGGGTTTTTTTGGAGAGGTTATATTTTAATTTTTGGTTGGGGGAGTAATGGTGTATTATATGAAAATATTTCTGATAAATACAATGGGCTACATTTTCTGCTTTAGACAAAATGGAGTCAGAAGAGCTGTGTAGATCCTAACCTACCCCTAAACAACAATGAACTTTTGAAGAGAACAGACACTTTGACGTTTATTGCTTTCTTTTGTGGTATGAACTTTATTTAAATACTGGAAGAATTTCAGCCTTATAGATAATAGAGTCTTTTTTGCATGCTCACAAAAATTTTTGAATAATCTTTTCTTGTGAGGAGTAGTGAATTTGAGGCTAGAGTACTGTAAGTGTGGTGCTTGTCTTGCATATGTCCAATTCAGATTCACATCTTTGAACCATATAGTCCCCTGAGCTAAATGGAGTAAGCCCTGAGCACACACTGGAGTAAGCTCAGAGCACAACCAGATGTTGCCCAAAATCCAGGAAAAGGAAAAGAGTAGTAAGGCTTTAGTTAAAAAAAACAACAGAAAACAAAAAAACCTTTAATTCTGTTAAATAAGACAGGAACCAAAGTAAAGTTTACAGATTAATCTGAAGAAGCTTCAGGAGACCTGAGTTAACCCTTTTTAGAAAACTCCTTAATGGGCCTGGAGCAATGTGAGATACATTGTTAAGAGGTCAGCCTTGAGGGCCTTGTTGCTTTCTTTTATTAGATTTTGCTCTTTAGGGGAGATTAATTACTTGCTTAATTAATTCCTAAAGACTATTTTTAGGGGTTAGAAATGGATAGGACCTAAATAATTACATTATTTACTGAATTAGAGGCCTTATATGTTGCTGTTGAATTATAAGGGATCTATTAATCCACTCATTTAATACTTCTATATTCAATATTTAGTGTATTATGCAAGGGCCTGAGAAAGCTATCTCAGGACTAAATGGAATATTAAGTCCACTTCTTTGGGATTTTGCTCAGAAGAATGAGTTCCTCACACCCTGTTGTCTTGAACATTCATTCATCGTTTTATGGCTCTCCAGCATTTAAAGCCCTTCTCTGTTCTTGGTAACTCTAACCCCTCTGACTCTAGTGGTAGCTGGGGCTTGGCCCATGGATATTATCACAGGTCAGATGTGGGGGTTTCACTAAGCTCAGGAAGCAACAGGTTATGAGGAACAGTGGCCAACTAAGGTTCTGAATATGGAGCCAAGGACTCAAAGAAGGCGATCATATTAGAACTCGGTCTTTGGTAGAGCCATTGGTGGACGTGTTTAGCACGGGCAAATGTGTGGAAGAGTCAAACTCTGTGGGTAGTACCATTGGAGTTATGATGCCTAGAGCGATGCCTTCTCGATAGTGAGTCACTGTAGGTGGCCTGTGCCCTCCACAAATTTATTCTAATTGGGGAATCTCCAGTATGTGATTTACACTGCTTGAAATAAGAGCAACATGCCCCATGAGAACTCAGACCAGGAGTCACCAGTTTGGCCTAGAAAGGTCAGAGAGGGCTTGTTATGTTGTTTGAAAGAATAGGTGTGTCATAATTAAGAATGGCTATTAAAATTATAGAATTGCAGTGCATCTGTGCTGCCATGGAAATATTTCCATGACAATTTCATGTCATTCGGTAAACAGGGTCCTGTTTATTTTGCCTCCTTACCTGGCACTCCTTTTCTAAATACCACTTATCCTGATTGCTCATCTCCTTTGTTAGAATGCGATGTTGGAGATACAAAGTGTTGTACGCATTCTGCTTTCTCCCTTCATAGGGGCTTGTTGTGTTCCTAGTACCTGTAAATTGTAGTTGTTCAACAAACATTGTATAGTCAGTATATCTATGTGAAGAACCACCATGAGCTCATCATCTATCAGGTGCTTAGATTTCTCAGGACAGTTGTTAGTGCCTTATAGAGGTGAGCTAACAGAAACATAGAGAAACTAAGGAGGAAAGCAAGGATTTTGATATAGATATAGATATAAATCAAAAAAGTATATCTAGTAATGTATTTCAAAGTAAACAGCTTAAAATATATTTTATACATGGTGAGGTAAAAATTTTTTTTCTCTTGGTGGGAAAGGACAGTTAATGATTAGGCCAGGTATCTGGAAAAAATCTTATTCTTTAAATGATGACTCCTATTTCTAAAAGACATGTTATTTTTAATCACATCTAATCAACTGGACATAAATACATCCTAGATTTTTAGTCTAGTGAATCTATCTGATATATGATCCAAATATCATATAATTTATTAATTTCCTCATATAACTCCTTTTTATGGAAGAAATTCTAATAATAAACAGATGTTAATTTTCATCATAATTTATTTGTTGATATAAAAGCTTCATGCAGTGCTTAAGAACTATATAATAGTTAGTTTGAAAATACAGTCTTTAATCAGAATTCAGTTTTTCAGAATCTTTGCCTAATTCTGAACAAATGTTCTGGATTCTGCTTTTTCCTTTTAGTAGTTGGTCTGAGTAATGAAAGTGAATTAGACCATAAACTCGTGTGCTGCTAGATTTATATTTTAAATTAAAGCATGGACAAGGTGAAAATATTGATATTCAGTCTCTTGAAAAGGGGAAAGCCAACAACATGGTACTAAATGAGTTGTATATTTTTTCTTCAGAGAAGCAGAAACTCTAAAATGGCTTGATACAACATTTCCCTACTAGTTGAATTTATAGTATTTTAAATATTCATCACAAAAATGATTTTGTATGCTTAATATTTCTTGTCATAAAATTTTAATGATTCTTACCTCTGTATTAAAAGTAATGAACTTTTCATTCTCAAAACATATTTAGAATGCTTTGAGTCAAATATAGAGTCAAACCTGATTCCCAAGTGAAAATGATACTATATATGAGAGCCTAGTACTGAGATAGAGTGTTGGTTTTGAATTTGTTCTCAGTAATTATTATTTGCCTTAAATGTGGACAAATTATTTGTTAAAAGTTAAATTCAATGCAAGTATTGATTGGAAGTATGATAAGGCTTTCTGACTCAAAATGCTTATAAGTATACCAATACATGCTTTGATGAAAATGATTTTGGTTCAATGAGACAGAGTTGACATTAAATTTATAGTTATCACCATTTTAACTTTTGATTCCTTTTATTTATCCACGTTAGCTTATTAGAATTTTGTCTTGTGGCTGGTCCGATGGCAGTGGTTTATCAGAACTTATTAACGTTAGTATCACAAAAGTTGGTATA